>LR749548.1:473196-501141 GCA_902729485.2 Mus minutoides
CACACACACACACACACACACACACACACACACACACACACACACACACACACACACACACACACACACACACACACACACACACACACACACACACACACACACACACACACACACACACACACACACACACACACACACACACACACACACACACACACACACACACACACACACACACACACACACACACACACGCGCGCGCGTCATAAAGAAAGCCTATGGCTTTATGTAATTAATATACATAAATAAAAAATACAATAAAACCATGTTTGCTAATTTATAATGTATAAATTCTCCCTCTGGAGAAAAAAAACAACTTGTTCTCAGTCCATGCTTTGATTAAACAGGAAGCTGTAGGGAATTTTCACATTCCTGTTTAACTATTGTTCATTTACATGCAAGTGCTGACTGCAAATCCATCTCTTCCTTTCACTTTCACAATGTTCAGCATCATCCTGAGTTGTCAATAGATAGGACCTTGTGTTTCATCCGGCTACCCTTTTCTTTCTTTCTTTCTTTCTTTCTTTCTTTCTTTCTTTCTTTCTTTCTTTCTTTCTTTCTTTTGTTTGTTTTGTTTATTCAAGACAGGATTTCTCTGTGTAGCCTTGGCTGTCCTGGACTTTGTAGTCCAGGCTGGTCTCGAACTCAGAAATCCACCTGCCTCTGCCTCCCGAGTGCTGGGATTAAAGGCGTGCGCCACCACACCTGGCGCTGGCTACCTTCTACCCTTTTCTATGAGAAGGGTTGAGTGCTCAGTTGAAAACTCAGCTGCCATGCCAGGCGTGGAGGCACATGCCTTTAATCCCAGCACTCGGCCAGCCTGGTCTACAAAGTGAGTTCCAGGATAGCCAGGACTATACAGAGAAACCCTGTCTTGAAAAATAAATAAATAAATAAATAAATAAATAAATAATACATAAAAACAAAAAATCAGCTGCCAGTCAACTTCCATTTATGTGTGAACCAGTTATAGAACTGGTAAAGATATCCAGAACTCTAGAGGGCTCTCTGCCTGTGATAGGTGCAAAGTGGACACATGTCCCATCAGTAGCTATGTTTCCTGCCATTGGCACTTCAAAGATACCAAGTTATTTTGCCTGCAGGAATTTGCCTAACACGTCTCTTCCTGGAGGATTTACTGAGAAGCAGCACCCAGAACAAGTCTAGTACATGAAGCACAGTCACTTCTTTGAGGGGCTATTTATGGGTTTCACTGAATGGCGATAGGAATACTGGAAACTTCTCTGTGTATCCATAGCCATCAATGAACTGCATGTCTGAGATGTTACATATGACAGGAACAGTCAGCTCCTGTCCAACAGCAGGCCATGGGAAGTCCCCTTCCAGCAGCAGCTCCTGGAGGAAGGACTCCACAGGTAGCAAATCTGACATCCTAAAGTGGCTGGTGGCTGTCACTCAGAAGGCTGATCACTGTGCTGAGGGACTTCACCATGGAAGCTGTTGGTCCCCTGACTGACATTTGAGTCATATCTATTTGCATAATGTCAAGATGTGTGGAAGAAGGGATCCTGGTAAACTTCTGGGATCTTCCCATGTGCTGAAATGACAGGCATGGCCAGAGGGGAGTCAGGCTTCACTGAGCATTATTACAAAATAAACTTTCTATGCACAGAAATGGCCCAGGGTTCTGAGCAGCCACCCAGGGTCATGCTGGCGGAGGCAGTGAACAGCATAGGGCTCTCAGATGCACACAGAGAGCAAGGGGGAACTGAGGCTGCATCCTTCTAAGCCTTTCTACCCGAAGCCCAGCTTTCTTACTTCCTCTGCCTTCTGTTTGGGTTCCTTCAGAGCTAGTGAGTCAGATGGAGAGAGAATCCAACAGCTAAATATTCAAGCATGAGAGAAAATGTCACACCGCTAGAGAGGAGAGGAGAGATCTTCACTGTCATCTATATATTCTTCCAACCATTTGGTTTGTTTTCATCTATCTGCCTGTCTGCCTATCATTTACTAATCTACAAGACTTACAAGGCTGAGTGAGTCAAGCCATCCCAGGCTTGTTGGGAAAATGGGACACACAAAAATAGACAATGACACCTGTTCTGTTTTGATAGAGGGTCTCACCATATAGCCCAGGCTGGATTTAAAAATACTCATTTTTTTCTTCTGCCTCAGTCTTCCAGGTGCCAGAATAGTTAGTTAAAAGTACACGCCTCTCTGCCCAGAATGTGGCAACTGTTCTCAGTACCACTGAGTTTCTGGGTACCTGCTCTGACCATAGTCACAGTCTGTCTGCTTTCTCTGGCTCTCCACATTCTGATTTTGCTAGCTCTGAAAAGTCAGCAGAACACGAAACTGGTCACAGCGGTCCTCAGAGTAACATGCATCTTATGCCTGAGCCAGAAATACTGAAAATTGATTATGCAAACTTTCCACAGTTTTGAAAATGTTCTTAGGATAGAGAACTCAGTGTTGAACATTCAATCAAATCCATCCTTCACAGGGTTATCTTTGGGAAAGGGAAATGGAAGAATGCTCACAGCCTGGGACCTTCTGGGTGTGAGGATGAAGTGCCCACAGCCTGGGATCTTCTGGGGGCAAAAGGGGGATGACTTCAGCTAGGACCTCTTGGGCAAGAGGAGGGGAGATTCTAGGATGTAGACAAATTCTGTTGAGAAGGAAGCATCTATAAAACTTGAAGGAAGAGATGGGTATTTATGGGGGACTGTGAGAGTGGAAAGCAGCCCCACTCTTCATCAGCAGGCTCCTGTGCCCCTGGAGTTAGAGTGGGAACCAAGAAGAAGCAAGGCAGCCTCCCTAAGCACAGAGCCTCCTGCCTCCACCAGCTGTGTACTCTTTCTCAATGTCAGTGCTCCGTGGGAGCATTGGGCTTGGAGTCAGAGCAGCCACCTGCTCTCCAGTTTACCCAAGTACATGCAGCTGCAAAGGGGATGGATGAAAGGGATGCTGAGGGCTCTTATAAACACCACACAGGCTTATCCTATCACGACTATCCAGAGCCAGGCAGTGTACTCATGTGGGAAGGACACATTGAGTTTTTCACGTGACTGATGGACAGTGGCTTTCCCTGGACAATGTGACACAGGCTTTCAGACTCTTTCCTTAAGGACATGGCTATGAAGGTGAAACAGGAAGGGTGTGGTAAGTTGTGGGGAGGGATGAGGTCAGCATGAGGAGAATCATGGTCAGTAGAGGGGGACATGATCAGTGGTAAAGAGATGCCCCGCTAGTAGTGGTCAGGAAGGATGTGTTCATCAATGCAGAGAGATGTGGTCAGTGTTGGGTCAGGGCATGGTTAGTGGTGATGAAGGACATGATGAGGGTTGAGGAGCCATGGTCATGGATGAAGAGGGGTGTGGTTAGGATGGAGAATGGGTGTGGTCAGGGCTGAGGAGGGGAGTGGTCAGTGGTGCCCTGGGCTGATAGAGTGGAGGGGCCACTGTTGGTATTCTCTGAATACCACATTTTAGGCACTCGCTACAATATTCTAGGGACTATTGCAGGTGGTTAGCAGATACTTTACCTTTAGAGGAAGGGCTTCTCATCCCTCATTTCAGTAGCTTCACTCCTTGGGGTATGGGAGGTGGAACTGAGAAGCTCATGGTGGCCAGGAACTAGAAAGATGATGCTGATTCAGCATGGCCCATCCAGTAGCCCCTACTGAAGTGACTGTGCCCCTACATTCAGGGCAAATTTATTATTTAACCCTTCTCAAAGCCCTTAGACACACCTAAAGGTGCTTTACTAGTATTCGAGGCACTTCTCAATGCAATCAAGTTGACAATGGACATTCACTACCACAAGCCCAGAGCCTGTCCTTGTCATGTTGACATTCAGTAACATTTTTGAGTGAGTTAATAAGGGTAGTTCTTTCTACATCTCATATTTTAAATGCAGGGAGTCTTGGAGAGTCCTTGTTCTCTAGAGCTGGGCTTTCTCAGGGTCCTACGAACAGCTAGTACAGGTCAAGACTTGACTTAATCCTAACTCCAGATTCAGTGCTTTCCCCTGGGCATCTCTCCTCTCCATTATTTGATTGACTTGAAACTCAAGATAAAAGGAAAAGCCCTTTGCATAGCGTCATGAAGCTTGCCATCTTCTACTTTGGGTCACTCATACGGAATCATCATAAGTGCACAACAGGGATGGACTGGATGTACAAAGTACAGTGTGCATAGCAGGATGCTACTCAGCCTAAACAAGTGGGACACCCTGTCTTAATGATGAAATAGACTGAATTGGAGAACACTGTGCCAAGTAAAATAAACCATGTACACCGTACCGTCAGCAGCCCCTACTTGTGCTGGAGTGTAGATTAGGTGGGTGTGAGGTCCCCTAGGGTGCGTGTGTTGGGTCAACACACCTGCTGGATAGATCCTTTATCTCAAAATAAGACATGGGAGGAAATGATTGCATTGTTTGGAGCATAAACCTCAGGAAAAAGTTAATGCTGTTCCTTTGGATTATAGCTCGCTCCTACAAGAGTAGTTTTTATAGAAAAAGGCTGTTCCATAGCCTCTCATGATTCCTGTCTGATGGCACTTGGATTTCTTTCCATCTCTTAGGCTCTTTCCAAACTCCATCTGCCATGAAGACTTCATCAGAGGCTGACATAGAGGCCCACTCTTCTTAGACTTTAACTTACAAAACTGTGAGATAAATAAACCCATTTTCTTTAAAAAGCATCCAGACTCTCAATGAAAATGAACTCAGATAATGCAAAATTAAAAACAAACCCAGAAGCAGGAGGTAATTATCAGAGACTGGGGGATGGAGATGGGAAAAGGCCTCAGTGAGAGGGGAGGAAGAAAATGGATTTCTCTTAGATCAATTGCATACTACAGTGAATATTGCTAAGAGCTTTACACATTTCAATATAGCTGAGAGATTCAATCTGAATATTTTCATCATAAAAAGTTAAATACTCAAGATGATATTAACTAGATTTATTTAATCATCCTACATTCTTAAAAAAAAAATCCTACATCACAGGTCATCTCATCCATACATATACACCTACAGTTTGTCGATATAAACACATTTTTATAAACAATTCAGATATAAAGCACAGCTGTCCTAACACTCTGATTTCCGTGCAGAAGTTTACTCACTAACTCCAACCCTATTTGTTAGTTCTTGAGATGTTTCCCGAGCTGGTGGACTTCTCTCCAGAAAGTCCTTGCCTACTTCTTGGAAGATTAAAATATAAATGACCAAACATTCAAAAACAAAGTTAAAGAATCGAAAAAGCTTCCAACTTAGACATTAGGGAAGTGTGGATCAAAACAATAACTGAATTGCCTCTTACTGCAGTCAGTGCTGGTGAGAACTGGCGCGGGCGGGGGGGGGGGGGGGGGGGGGGGGGGGGGGGGGGGGGGGGGGGGGGGGGGGGCAGGGGAACTTGGGAGGGAACCTTCACACTGATGGTGGGAGGGTTGTCTCATGCATCCACAGTGGAAAAAGCACTCCGTGGTCTATCTGTACCCCCAATGAATTTTGAGTCAGCACAGCACAAACATGGTGGCACACTTGCCATGGGTGTCACAATTTCCGTCAACTAACCCATGTTACCAGCTTAGTGTCTATCCACAGGTTGGAGGATAAACTGAGCACAGTATATACGCAGTGGGTTTTAATTCAGCAAAAAATGGACATTATGCTATTTACTCATGGATAAAACCTAAGGTCATTTGTTATATTAAGATACTCCCAAACTAAACATACAAACAAACAACTCAGAGAAGTACTATATTGTCTTATATTGAACCTGTGTGTATGCATGCACATGATTGTATATGTGAATTCATGCACCAATAAAACAGAATGCAGTCTATGAAAGGGTAGAAAAGGGCCTGGCAGGAAATGGGATAGAAGATAATGGAGAGTGAATACGGTCAAAGTGTTTGACCTATTTGAAGGAAAAATGCCACAGTAAAACAAATTAATGCATATGATGAATATACAGTGATAAAAATTGGGGAAATCAAAGCAGAGGAAAAATAGAAGTTGCTGGGTAAGGTGATGCTGAGCGTAGGAACAGCTTCCTGCTAACAGCCACTCCTAAAAGCCAAACAAGATGGGGACAGAGAGGGGACCTAAGACAGTGGTAGCTCCCTTACTGAGGTGAGTACCAATGGAACTACAGGAGATGGGGCCCTCTTATCTGCCGTGCAATGGGGGAAATACAGCTGATGAGCTGGTGGCTCTCAACAGCTCTGTGGTCCTTCCTTGCATCTCTGAGTTGTTCGTTGTGGCTTCTGAGGGTGGTCTATGACCCATGGCCCTGGAGTGAGCAGGGATGACTTCAGAGCCATGATGTAGAAAGAGAAAAGTAGTTGTCTCAGGTAGGCCTAAATGAACAAGTAGAATCCAACTTGCCTTGTGTGGGTGGTGTGGGAGGAGGGTGCTTAAGAGGAAAGCAGGACCAGCCACAGCAGGTGTGCAGAAGAGACATGAACACAGACTAGAACAGATCATTCTTAGTGACACTCGGTGCAATAGAAGCCGACAGTGGGCTGTAAAGAGGACCTGGAACTCACAGCCATTCGCGGCGCCAATGCAACAGCATTTTGCCCCATCAAATAGTATTGGGGGGTCTGAAGAGATCACTCAGTGGTCTCCTGAGAGTGCTGACTGTTTCCCCAAAGGACTTGGGTTTGATGCCTGCACCCTACATGACCACAGATGCCTGCAACTCCAGTTCCAGGAGATCTCATGCCTTCTCCCCGCTCCTTCAGATATGCACGCAGGCAAAGCGCCCATCCACATACAGAAAATAAAACTGCAGTTTTTAAAAGGAAAGAACAGGATTTGGAACAAGAGGAGTGACAGTCACTGCTGAGAAATATTCTCACTGTGCAGAGATGTTTCCTTTGCACGAGGCCGTGTCAGAGCTGGAGGGGCAGAGCAGACAAACTCACAGGCGAGCTTGAGGATCCTGCCTGTGCAGACAAACTCACAGGCGAGCTTGAGGATCCTGCCTGTGCAGACAAACCCACAGGCGAGCTTGAGGATCCTGCCTGTGCAGACAAACCCACAGGCGAGCTTGAGGATCCTGCCTGTGCAGACAAACCCACAGGCGAGCTTGAGGATCCTGCCTGTGCAGACAAACTCACAGGCGAGCTTGAGGATCCTGCCTGTGCAGACAAACTCACAGGCGAGCTTGAGGATCCTGCCTGAGCCTGTTTCTTTTATGTGATGAGATGTGAACTCAATTTGCTATGAAAATCTCTTCTGTAAGTTTTAAATGGCAACTTGCCCATATATATCAGGTCAAAAGCTGCAACTGTGACATACAGGGACATATCTGTCTCCTTAATGCACACTTGTCTTTCTCTTTCCAGCAAATGGGAATCGTGTGTGTATAAAGTAAAGAGAGCATAACTCACACATGTGACACTTTCCTACGCCATTTCAATTAAAAATAATAGTGCCGGATGGGTTTGTAATTTCACAGTTGTCTTGGCTTTCCTGCTCTGAAGAAATAAAAGCAAGAGGCCCCGCTGAGGGTCTGCAGACCCACACACTAAAAGGCAGAGCCCCGTGGCCCGAATCCCAAGATTCACACAAGTGTGTTTATAGTAGGGCAGACATTGAAATGTTTGAGAGATCTTTTTTTTTTTTTAGGTTCACCACGTGTGTCTGGGTTGGTCATTATGCTAGGAAAGATATTTCCCATAAAACAGTGCTGAAGTGGTTGGTGGGGAAATATGTGTTGCCCCCTCCCTGGACACATTCCTGAAACCTCACCCCTCAAGAAGCTGCCTTGCCTGTAGTTCTACTGTTTCAGTGTGGTCCTTTTCAGGAAGCAGTGGATGTAACAGGGTTGTAGATTGGGCTAGCTGGGTCCTCCCAGCTTCTATGATTCCAAGCCAAGCAAACAACAACCCTCCCTGTCTTGAGAAATAAATTGAAACCATTTTGGAGAGAGAGTTTTAGTAGTGACTTTTAATATAGCTGTGACCAAATACCTGCCGAGAAACAACTTAAGGGAGGAAGCCTTTCTTTTGATTTACCTTTTGAAATGATGTAGCTCCTCATGGTGAGAAAGGCATGACGACAGAAGGGTGAGGTGGCTGATCACATTGTGTCTGCAGACAGGAAGCCCAGAAAGCAAACAGAAAGTGACTAACTTCCTCCAGAGAAGCTCTAGCTTATAAACTTTCACAACCTTCTGAAACAACCTCTGAGGCTGGTAACTGGGTGTCTAAACTACCACACAGACTTTGAGTAACGGACTTAATACGACAGTGCAGTGAAGCTCTGCGGTCAGTCGACTCTATCCTTTCTCTGAGACTTGCTTCTCAGACTTGGGGCCTTAGGCTCTGGCTCCCTCTATCTGCAGTCCTGACCCTCTGTCTCCCTTAAGCTTTCTCCAGGCTTCAACCCTCTCAGTGCTTCCCTCATCCCTCTGCCTCTTCTTGGACGACTGACTGCCTGGCTGTTAACACGTTTGTTAGAATATACCAATTCTCCTTTCTTTCTACTTGGCTATGGCAACTTCTATCTCCATCCTGGTCGGTGCTGCCCCTGTTTTGTTTTGTTTTGTCCTTAGTCATGGCCTCACCAGCACTGTCTCCACATTGACTTACTCCTTGGGTCCTTTGACCAGATGGGTGCTTGCTATTTTATAGCCTTCTGCTTTTCTTCGACTGATTACTTCTGTCTGCTCTGACCCCCATCCCTATACTAGACACACTGCAGCTCAGGCAACATAAAGAGCGTCCCTCATTTACTTACCACCTATTCTCTTTTTTCTTTTCTTTTTATTAGATATGTTCTTCATTTCATTTCAAATGCTACCCCTCAAACCCCCCTTCCCCTTCCTCCGCCCTGCTCCCCAACCCACCCACTCCCACTTCCTGGCCCTGGCATTCCCCTGTACTGGGATCTTTGCAAGACCAAGGGCCTCTCCTCCCATTGATGGCTGACTAGGTCATCCTCTGCTACTTATGCAGCTAGAGACACAACTCTGGAGGGTACTGGTTAGTTCGTATTGTTGATCCTCCTATAGGGTTGCAGACCTGTTTATCTCCTTGGGTACTTTCTCTAGCTCCTTATTTGCCAGGCACTAAGATGGAAGGAAGGACCATCCAGAGACTGCCCCACCCGGGATCCATCCCATATACAACCACCAAACCCAGGCACTATTGCATATGCCAGCAAGATTTTGCTGACCTATTCTTTTTAAAAAATTGGTTTACTAGCCTACGCTTACTGTGCAAAGGGACGGGTTTCCCTAAGGCATCATCTCTGTCTGAGTGTGTGATTTCTTTATCTACTTTCTCCTCTAAGACCATCTTAGAGGTACAATTTCCCCCACTGCTCTCCTTCCTCTTCCCAATCAGTCCCCTTGTGCTTTTATGCTGTGGGCATGCACGTGTGTGTGTGTGTGTAAAATATAGGTTCATATATGAAAAAAGATATGGTTAGTTGACTTTCTGTAACTGGCTTTTTTTTTTTTTTTTACTTAAAATGATGATGAACAGTTCCATCCATCCTGTTGCAAATGAAATATTTTCACTATTTGCTCATTTCCATAGCCACATTCAATAATCACATAGGTTACTTCCATATTTACCATGTTATGCCCTTCTCTTTATGCTACTCTTGGGGGATCTGGAATTAAAGGAAGCAACAGGTAGGTTGGATATTGTGAGACTAGCCCCATGTGACCATGGCCACGCAGCCCTGCCCTCATTGAGCCTGGTTACTAGCCACCCCAAATGGGTGGTGAATAGGTATTCTTACTTGGAATAGTCTCCAGTTAATTCATGATACAGACAAGTTAACTCAGTACTGAGAAGTGAAAGGTACAGGGTACAGCTACCCCGGCTCCTCACCGTGGCATTCAGAACCACCTGAATGTAATACATGCCAGGTAAGAAACCTGTCAC
This sequence comes from Mus minutoides, assembly GCA_902729485.2. Taxonomy (NCBI): domain Eukaryota; kingdom Metazoa; phylum Chordata; class Mammalia; order Rodentia; family Muridae; genus Mus; species Mus minutoides. The sequence continues at coordinate 483,078 of LR749548.1, forward strand.
ATTTCTGCATATGCCTGCATACATTCAGAGGGGAGAGGAGGCAGTGCTTTTCACAGGGTACCACTATTTCTTCCTTGGCGAATATTTTGTTCTCAGAATTATATTCTTGCAGCAATGCATATCAGTAGCAGGTAAGACAGTTTCAAGTTATTTGACAAGAAGTTAAGAAACATTAAAGAAATTTTAAAGAAACAGAGTGTTAAAGAGCTTTATGGAGTGTCAGCAGCCACTGAAAAATGAGATGAAAGTAGTCTAGATAGGAATGCCTTCATCCTATATTGGCATGGTGGGCAGTGCCTTTGCGGTACTCATTTGGAAGTGTCTGGGGATGCGCCACTAGGACACTGTTCTCATCACCGACTCTATCCTTCCTGTGGGCTGGTTTGGCAGTCCAAACAACAGCTAAGCCACAAAAATGTGAGGAGCAACCTCTACAAGGGAGGTAGCTGAAAGACAGGCAACTAGCTGTTTTGTGTATGATGTCCAGGAAGAGAAGGTACCAAGCAGAGATGAGTCAGGGGTGTATGGGTCTGCTCTCTTTCCGAGCTTGAGGCACCATAACCAGGATAGCATCTTGAGCTTCCAGTTGTGGATTTTCCCCTGCCATTTGGCAGGTGATGGAGTGTGGTGGAGAATGACATTCCTATCATGGGAGAGTCATCTCTATGTAGGACAGAGACAGAGGGGGAAACAAGGCATGGTACTGGCGAGCATAAAGCAGGGACCCTAGTTCTTTTTGATATTTGATGGTGTAATGCAAAAGGTTCTTGTGTGATATCTGAGTCTTAAAAACCAAAGCAAGGAGTCCCAGAGTCTATTCCAGAGTCTACTCCCCAGCAAACCTCATTTCAATTTACTTCCCCCTTTCTATTATATCCAGGGGGTAAAGAACTGTATTATATTACAGCAGACTTTTAAATACACATCAGCTCCTTGTCAGATACGGTTCTGTAATGACATAAGTAATGCAAAGAGGGAGAGCAGGTGAGCCCACTCCCACCAGCTATGATAGCCTCATACTGTCCCCCATTGTCTCACGTGGCTGTGTGAAGGCAGGGACTGTTGTACATGTGCTTGGACCATTTTCTTTGCTGTTGTTAGTGAAATATTTATATGGACTAATGGGTGGGTGTATGGATGGGTGGATACGAAGAGGAAGGAAAGAAGGAGGTAATAACAGGCAGATAGGAAGAATAATATTTTTAACTATAGTGTGTGTGTGTGTGTGTGTGTGTGTGTGTGTGTGTGTGTGTACACGTGCACATGGACTTGTATATGCATGCCACAGTGTACACATGAAGGTTGGAACACAATTTGTGGAAGCTGTTTCTCTCTTTTAATCCCTGAGACTGAACTCAGATCATCAGGCTTCATGGCAAGCACCCTCACCCATCTCTCTGGTCTTTTATCACTTAGTAAGCAGATTAGAGCTCATTGTTAAGGAGTCTGACATAAGCAAAAATTTCCGAAGAATGGCTCTAAATGCAGAGATCAGATTTATCTTTACATCCTTGTAAATCCTCATCTCCCATTCAAGTAAGTCCACTATTTATCTCCCAAATGGATGAACATGCAATATAAGCAGGCTATGTGGATCACTCTTATCAATAATGTGACAGGAAGCCGGGAGTGGTGGCGCATGCCTTTGATCCCAGCACTCGGGAGGCAGAAGAAGCAGGTGGATTTCTGAGTTCGAAGCCAGCCTGGCCTACAGAGTGAGTTCCAGGACAGCCAGGGCTACACAGAGAAACCCTGTCTCGGAAAACAAAACAAAACAAAAAACAAAACTGTGACCGGAGTAGTTCAGTAGTGACTCATGCCAAGATGTCTCAAGAGGATTCCACGAGCTAGCATCAAAATAACCCACACATCTTCACTTGGTGGCACATAAACCGTGATGATTAATCTAGAAGACAACATCCTGTGTGAGTATTTATCTCCCTTGCTGCTATTTTACTTAGACTTTGCCTTCATGATGACAGTGTCCAGTACAGCATCTGTACATCGTACACACTCTAGATAGAATCACTGGAAGAGGAAACGTTCTCTGTGTCCATGCACATGGCTGTCATGCATTAACTGGGAAGGTCCAGACCTTCTAAGCCCTATAGAATGTGCACAGCAGTATACAGTTGTACTTTCTCTTTATCATCGCAGCACTAATATTTTCTATGTCTCCTGATAGGTGTGCGTAGGAAAAGGCAGTGCATGGGATTCAATGCCATCTGTGGTTTCAGAGAGTGTTGGGTGGTCTGGGAGGTGACCCTTGTGGAAGTACAGCATAGAACTAGATCACTAGCAAGGCAAACTAATTTCTAACACGTGGACAAGTATTCAAATCATGCTGTAACATGGAATATGAACATAGAAGGTTCAATGGAGCCCTTAGAGCAAAATAGGGTACCTGCACAGGTGCTACCTAATTTCTTCCAATGAGGGAAGAGGGACCTGGGCTCTGTAGGAAGGTGGGCAACTGAGGCAGGCCTAGAAGAGCAGAGCAAAGAACAAATCCAACAGGACCAAGAGGAGGAAAAGAATGGTCCATAGAGAAGACCCCAGCAAGAAGCAGCACAGAGAGGCCCCTGAAATTGGAAGATAAAATGAGAAGGACAGTCAAGTTGAGGATGAGGAATTGAAATTGTGTCAAGCACAAATTATATGCTAGTCCAGTTTCCTGAACATGAATGTTAAAGAACCAAGCTTTCAGGGAAGGCTAATCCTATTTAAAAGCCCTAAGAGAGTTCACTATTCTCAGTGAGTCCTTTTGCAAACAGAATGATTCTTCTGTGAAATAAATAATCTTCTATACAAATGTATCTTTGTAAGGCTTAAATCAGACCATGGCCTCACAGGGCATATCTCTTAATATAGATTCAGAAACACCTCCTAAATGCACACTTTAACAGACTTAATAAAATCCCAAAATCTAGCTGTGGACAATCACCATGTACCTTACAACCTTACTTGGGAACCAGTTCCATGTATTAACTAACAGCAGAAAGAAAATCTCACTGGAGTTTGTCTTACCTGGTGGTAAATAAATACAAGGTCCTTCAAGAAAGGCCTGGTAGGACATGGCCCATCTCACAGGTTAGTTTATAGGAATGCATGAAACTTTCTTGTATAATGCACAGAAACCATATTCTTTATTGGATTATTTTTCTGTAAGTTTTTTTTTTTGATGCAATTGACCCAGGGGAGTCTGAGTTGTGTTCTGCATACCCATGGTATACTGCAGCATACCAAGCAAAGGTGACTGTTAAATTATGTCTAGTGTAGAAAATTTACCCATAAAAGGGACTATCCACTCAGATGGTCAGCCTCTCCAGCACAGCTTCTCTCTGTCAAGGTTCACACAAGAGCAAAGCAACTCATGAACCAGAAGACAACAGGTTTTCAAACATCTGAATTTCAGATACACCTAAAAGGTGGTTAAACAGAAACTGCATAACAAGCAGCCGCACAGTCTGATGGCAATCAATCACTTTGAGTATGCTTTTGCTTTGGTGAGGTATGCTCAGGGTGAACATAGAGAAGGTTCAACCTTGTCAAAAGATGTTATGGTAACGATCACTGGATGTGGTAGCATATTCATCAAATCCTCATATTCATCCTCATGCTCCTACCAGGAGAAGGAAGGGATGGTGAGACAGAATCACCAGAAGCTTGTGGGTTAGTCTACCTGGTATATACATCAGTAACCAAGAAAGACGCTGTCTCCAACAAGGTAGAAGGTGAAGTGTCAATCAAGGTTTTCATCCAACTGACCAACTAATATGCATATACACTTCTTCCGACATACCTGAAAAAGACACACACACACACACAGAGAGAGAGAGAGAGAGAGAGAGAGAGAGAGAGACATAGACAGAGACACAGAGAGAGACAGAGACACATAAACAGGCAGAGACAGACACACAGACAGACACAAGACTCTTGCCCCAGCCTACCCACAAGAGAATCTGGCTATATAGGCTTGCCAAATGCCCTGTCTTTATAGCTTGTCCTGTGTTTCTGATGCCCATCTCCCTTTTGACCATCCTGCCATTTGGAATTTGGAAAATGCTGTCTGTCTCTGCTGGAAAAGGGACTTCCCAAAGACCAAGCAATATTCTGGTTTGTGTGACCATTTAAAAAATAAATAATAAGCTTCTGAGAGATTCTTGGTTGGTAAACATACAAGAAAGCATAAGTAGAACTCTCCCTTCCCTGTGATTTATGGACGGCAGAATCTCTCCCCTCCGATCTCCTCCTTGTTCCCATGGCACTGTGCAGTTGGCAGAGCAGATCCTATCCCCAAATCCTATGTGAGGATGTGGATGTCAGGGGGAACTCAGCTTTGCTGGAGAGCAGCAAGTTGGTGTGTGTGTGTGTGTGTGTGTGTGTGTGTGTGTGTGTGTGTGTGTGTGAGAGAGAGAGAGAGAGACAGACAGACAGACAGACAGACAGACAGACAGACAGACAGACAGAGACAGACAGAGACACAAACAGAGAGAGGGAGAGNAGAGGGAGAGGGAGAGGGAGAGGGAGAGGGAGAGGAGTTGCTAATAAGAATCTATGTTTTTCAGACCCAGAGCCAGCTCACCACAGACAGGATGGCCAAAAGGGAGATTGGCATCAGAAACACAGGACAGCCTATAAAGGTGATGCATTTGGCAAGCCTGTGCAGAGTGGGCATTTCCTGGGACTCAGCTGTGGCCAGCAGCCCAGGCTCTCCGGAAAACAGAACCCAGAGTTCTGATTTCTTTTTCTTCCAGCCAACCATGTTACTTGGAGGAGCTGAGACTCACCCTCCTGCAGTGTTCCTCTGCAATGCTTCTTAGGAGAGAGACAAGAAGTTAAAACATCTTTGCCTCCAGCAGCTGTGTGCAAAATTACACCTGGCCATCCAGTCTGGAAAGCGAGGGTAGGAGAGACAGAGACTGCTGGGCCTAGGCCTTTGGTGGGCCACAGTCCATGTCAGAGGATGCTTTGAGTTACAGGCCTAGCCTTGCTCCTGGGTCCTGTGAGTCCCGACAGGAGGCAGTCTTGGCCTAGCCTTGCTGTGAGTCACGTGAGTCCTGTGAGTCTTGATCTGCACACTTACTTGTTTCTAGCATCTTTGAGAATTCTATGCTCCTTGGAATCTTGTGTTTCTTCAGAAGAAGAAAAGACCAAAATTCAGTTTATTCAACTAGTAGTCCAGTGATTATATCTATTAAGGCTATTATATATCTTTTAATTACTTTTAAGTGTATTTATTTTATTTTATCTTATATTCATAGTCCTGAATAGTTGCATATATACCACATATGTGCATGTATCCATGGAGGCCAGAAGAGGGCGCTGGATCTCCTAGAACTAGAGTTAGATAGTTGTGAGCCACTTGATGTGGGTGTTGGGAACGGAACCTGGTCCTTTGCTTAACCACTGAGTCATCTTTCCTATATATCTTAACTCTAATTCTAAAGCTAACTGAAAGTGTGATGTCAGGACAACCTTGGACTCTTCTGGATGGGAGGCACTCTTCCATATGGGCTGAGATATGAGGCAGTTGCAATTGTCCTAGTTGTGGGACCTTGTAAAATACTTTGGTTTCCCCATGACAGGGTTTTGTGAAACATATAAAGTGATAATACTTTTTAATTTCAAGGTTTGGAAGATAGTGCTGTTCCATATGTTGTGATTTTGTGTCATCAAGAAGTTGTCCCAAGTGATCTAATGTGTCAACTAAATCTCTAAGATTTAGTTGTCTGACTTTCCGTAGACACTTGAAATCAGTTTTAATCATAGCAGTAGTGACTGTGAAAAAGTCAAGGGCTCATTCTTATAAGCTTGTTGTTTTTCATGACGCTTCGGTCCTTTGAAAAGGAGTAGAGAAGGATGCCAGTATGGAAGACTCCATTCTGTCCACTTGGGATCCAAATGAATTTAAGAACAATAATTAAACCAGTTCCCACTTGAGGTTGGGCTTTTCAAAAGATTTTTATGGGGAATCCTATTTTCTAAAATTATGAATCTTTGGCATATAAAAGACCTGTAGAACTCAGACTGAATCCTTGTTCTAATCTCCAACTACTTATACCCTGTGTACCTACAGAGGCCTTTAATGTCATGTGCCTTAATGCCATATGATCCCACAAGATCACTGTTGGAAAGCAAGTCAAGGACACACAGTGTGTTTGCTCTGTCCCAGAAATGGGCATGTATCCTGCTGTGTGTAGTCATGTCCTGCACCCTTCTCGTGCAGACGGCACTATCTGCTTTGTGGTGCATCTCTACAGCTCAAAGGAGAAGCTTGGGAAACAATGCAGGTTTTCCAAAAAACAAGCTTTCTGTGTTTCTACAATAGGAGCACTGTTTTCCATCTCTCTGTCTGTCCCCAAACCCTCAGGTCACAGGCTGTAGCTGTGAGTTAGAGAGCGGCAGGAGGGGCCAGACCAACTGAACTTGAAAATAGAAATAAAAGTGTCTGACTCCAGTTGTTAGCCATTCCCATGGACACAGGTAAAAAGAAGCCAAAATTTTGAGAAGATTGTACAATAGAAGATGGGGAAACAGTCCAGAACAAGAAGCAGCATTCTTCAATAGCCTGAAAGTAGTGTGTGTGTGTGTGTGTGTGTGTGTGTGTGTGTGTGTGTGTCTATGTGTATTTGAGTGCATATATGTGTGAATATGTGAGGGTGTATGTGAGTCTGTGTGTGTCTATATGGATGTAACTATGTGTGTGTCTATGTGTGTGTGTGTGTGTGTGTGTGTGTATGTGAATTTTGAGTGCATATATGTGTGAATATGTGAGGTTGTATGTGAGTCTGTGTGTGTCTATATGGATGTGACTATGTGTGTATGTGTGTGTGTGTATGTGTGTGTGTGTGTGTGTTGTTTAGTAAAAAAAAAACAACTTACTATGGACAGGAGCTGCTGACAGGTAGCTAAAGCTGCAACTAAAGGCAAAGGCATAGCAATCTTTGTGTAACCAGTGTCAGCTGGAGGAAGGCTGGCATGTAGAGATGCAGAGGAGTTGCAGATGTTCACATCTGTTTACATATATAAGTGGGCAAGTGCATGCAAATACCTCCTAAATGTCCCTCCCCTTCCCATTCTGTAACTTGAGGTGGGCCTAATAATTTGCTTTCAAATAGTCTCCCACACTCCCCCCACCCCCACCCCTCTGCACTGCTCCTGACTGTTGACAGGACCCTGCTGAGAAAAGTACCTAAGGGAAGTAGGTTATCCATTATCACTGTAACTAAACTCATAATCCTGCATCTTTTCTAAACAATAGCATTTTTTTATGTGCACTATGCCTGTTCATGTTGAACTTAGTGTTTGTATTTGCAGCATGTGTGGCTTCTATGCCCATCTCTCTGAGTGGAGCCAAAGGACCTCGGCTATCTGTTACTCCTACCACTCTGGAGGGTGACAGTGGCCTGTAAATGATGTGTATGCAGCACATACTGTTATGCCAGAGAGGAGAGAGAAATAGTAACCAGCCAAGTGTCTGGAGACTGAGAAATACCATATTCTCAAAAGGTTTTGATCAAAGGGTTTTGGTAATCATTGAAACAACTTATAGATTTAAGAAACATCAATAAGGGCCAGAGAGGAGGCTCAGAGGGTTGGAGCACTGACTGCTCTTCCAGAGGTCCTGAGTTCAATTCCCAGCAACCACATGGTGGCTCACAACCATTTGTAACGGGATCCAGTGCCATCTTCTGGTGTGTCTGAAGATAGAGACAGTGTACTCATATAAAATAAATAAATAAATCTTTTAAGAAAAAGAAACATCAATAATATAATAAAAATTTTTGAAGAAAGTATCATTTGGACCAATGAGATCAATATCAGGTTAAGCACCTGCTGTTGTGCCTGGGGACCCGAGTTCCAGTCTCAGGACCCATATGGTGAAAAGAAAGAACCAACTGCCCCATGTTGTCCTGTGACCTCCACATATGGCACACATATCCAGCTCCACATAAATAAATAAGCAACATAACAAAAAAGAATGTATAAGAAACATCCTATTTTTTCATATTCACGGCCACTGTGAAAAATCCCTGAATATTCTCCCAAAGGACTTCTTTGTCAAAATAGACTCCATCTCTTCCTATGGAAACTACCCTGTCACAAAAAACTCACAAAACCCTGTCTTGAAAAACCTATAGTAGTAGTAGTAGTAGTAGTAGTAGTAGTAGTAGTAGTAGTAGTAACAAACAACAACAACAATAATGGGAAGACACACATTCAAGTTGTGTGTACCATGCAATAACATGTGACAACTAAGCATCCATCAACAATGGGCATGTGGAGAGGAAGGGGCACACACACTGTGGGATGTCACTGGCTTATACATGGGAATAATGCCATGGTAGGTGGAAGGAGAAACCCTGGTGACGATATGTAAAAGGAAACAAGCCAGCAACCAAGAAACAACCGCTCCTGGATCTCTCATTTGGAAACTCGGGACGGCCAACTTATAGAAACAGGAAGCAGGGCAGTGGTTGCCAGGTGCTGGGTCAAGGATCAGAAGTAGAGAACTGTCACTTAGGACACAGAATTCCGGTTAGAGACCAGATTATGGAGAAGAAGTTAATAATACCATATTTAATACTTTGAAATTTTCTAAGGCAACAATTTCACAGTGTACACCTGTATGAAATCATAACACTGGATACTCTTAAGTGTAGACAATTCCTGCTTGTAAATTATTCCTTAGCAGAACTGAGGAATAAAGACAATATAAGTGTATTACCAAAGAGAAAGAAACTCCAATTTTTTAGCATCAGTGAGACCACTTGGCAAAGAGTAAACGTGTCTAGTGTTGCCTCTCTCCAATGTAGTGTTAATTATGCTAATTGATAAGGATAGATGTCCTTGAAGGATGGCCCTATTCCCATGACGATATCATTGGCTTGATGCTCACATCTATGTTCCTGAGCCATCAGTGCCTCCCATAAGAAAAAAAAAAAAGGTATTAGTAACTCTGGTTGTGATGCCATGAAGACAGCCTAACTTCACCTGGTGGAAATGCCTGTGATAGTCATTCTGTAAGATGACCTGCCATTGAGCACTCCTCCGGCAAGTCATGGCTGCAAAGCAGGAGTGACTCTCCCCAACTAAGATGGTGTCCTTGGCTCCATGGCTTTACTCAATATCATTTCTTTCCCTTCTGCTTCCAAATCCGCAGGATGGGAACGCTTTGGAAGTGCATTAGAAAGAATGGGGTTGTGGTTGGTCATTTCTTTCCTATCTGGGCTTTCATGACCCCATCTTTGAAATAGGCAACTTTTCCAAACAGTAAGAAATATTTAGATGTTGAAGGCACATTCAGCACCAAGATTACTACTGCATCTCAATGGGGACAGTTCAGTCCTTGGAGTGTCTAACCAGAATTTGAAGCAATGGTTAAGGTTTCTCACTACCTCATTAACTTGAGTCATTCATGCTTCCATTTCAAGTGGCCAAGGACAGGTGTTCTCCTTTGAGCTCTGGGCAAACCTCTCTGATACAAGGATGTGTTAATGGTCTGTCTACCTTTCTACCCTGCACACCTTTCTATCACACAGAAGTTAATATCTAGCAGAATTAATTTTTTATTACTGTTTGAGCAGATGGATTTATAAACTTTCCCTAACAAGTGTCCCTCAGGTTTCCTCCACTTTCATCTCTTATTTATCTTAGGGTCTTGTTTTCCTGTTTTCACAGAACCACTGCTGAGTCTTGAGGGTCTGTCATGAAGAGAGCTCCAGGCTGAGTTTGACTCCCATGAAGAAGATTGTCTATTTGCTTTGTTAACTTCATTTTCATAAACTCTGGGACAACTTTTCAACATTGCTCTTATGAACTTATACAAAAACTTCAAATACGTTTTCCTTGGAAACCCTTCTGTGCTATTTGATTTAAATGTTCTTTTCTGAAATTTCAGCTTAGCACACAAAGCTAACTTTATTGCATGGGTCCTTGTCTGTGGGCTGACATGCCACATATGCCCCTATCAGCCACTCCACAGCCTCATCGGTCCCTTAACCTGTTCTTGACTGGATTTACTACCCTTATCCCAACAATGTACATGTGTTCTCTCTCTCTCTCTCTCTCTCTCTCTCTCTCTCTCTCTCTCTCTCTCTCTCTCTCCCCCCGTGTGTGTGTGTGTGTGTGTGTGTGTGTGTGTGTGTGTGTGTATCTCTTTCTGTGTCTCTCTGTCTGTCTGTGTGTGTATTCATGGGTGTATGAGTGTGTGTTTCTACAACATATTTCTAAAATAATCTCTAGCCTTTCCTTCTGACTTCTTTTGTTGTTCTTAGAAACATCAAAGCAGATCAGACAACTGCATTTCCACTGCACTTACATACATACATCCTTTCATATTTTTGCTCATTTGCATCATAAATCTGGTTACAGTCTTTTAGACAAATAGGAAATGAAGAAGGCCTATTATGAATTAGGAGCATAACTATATCATCTCCTAATGTTAAATAGAAACAGGATCATTGGGATGGAACTAAGAAGATAATTATACAGCCTCCCCGGGAGAGGGCTACCCATTAGTCCTCCCTCTCCAGTAGGTATGAAATAAAATTATCTTCTAACTCCAAGTCCTCAGAACTTGTACCAATGGGGAGTTGGCTGAGGAGGGTTTTAAGATTGGGCCAAGTAGATGGGTAGCAGAATTTGATACATTGAATGTTCATGCCAGAAGTCAACCAGAAGTGAGCAAGACATTGCAGATGTTGAAACTTCCAGAGTTTATTGAGTTAATAAGTTTATAATAATCTTTTCAACCACTAAAACTTTTTTTAACAAGTGGCTTGTTGGATGTGTCCTTCTGGTGAGAGGAGACAAAAGAAACCCACCTCAGGGCATTCATTCTACATTATGTAATGTTCTAGAACCAGTCAGAACAGAGACTATCTTCCTTCCTTAAAAGAATGTAGATTAATTTTTTTAAACCCAGAGGAAAACAAATGAGTGAAATAAGATAAAGCTTTAGTACTTTATGAGTCCATACTCTGTGGTTTCGAGTAAAAATACAGCATGAAAAAAAATGGGATTGTCTCAAAACAAAGTAATGGGAATTCTACCATCTGCTCATGGGACTAGGTCTTCCCTCAACTAGAGTTCTACCAGGCTGGGAGTCAGCGTAGGTTGTGTTTTCATTGAGTCATAACACCTAGACTGTGTCTTCTCTATAGGAAACCCTGAATCAGCTCTGAGACAAAAGACTAAATGGATGGATCAATGATTGAATGAGTGAATAAATGAATGCATGAAAGGTGCTGAAGTTTCCTCGTCTCTTAACTTCCAGAAAATTTTCACACTTTCCAAACATTTTCACTCCCAATTATGGACATCACAGTAAGTCTTGACCTGGCCATCTTTGTTGCCTAGTTGAATCTACCAACCAAGACCAAATAAATTCTTCCTAAAGGATACTTATAATTTATCTGTGTTTTTAAATTAGTTTACTGTTTTTTTTAAGGTAGCATACAAATTAATGGGTTCCAATTTGGCATTTCCATGCATCCTTTGTTCCTACTTACCCCTCTCCCTAAGTCCCCCTCACCGTTTGCTAGTTGTCTTCCTCCCATACTTGCTTCCTTTTAATACACTGCATCTCTCTTTCTTTTTCACCTCTTCTTCTATTCACTTTCTTAAGATATCTTTTTCCCCCCTCATGGGCCCCTTACACTTTTAAAACCTATACCACACACACACACACACACACACACACACACAACCACAAACACACACATGTACACTCAAGGACACATACATGTATTTGTACATTCACCTCCACACAAATATATACACATTAAAATTTAAAACCCACATATGAGAGAAAATATTTTGTCACCAAGTCTGGCTGTTTGCCAGACCTGGATATGATGATCTCCAGTTCTATGCTTTCTCTTGCAAGCATCATTTCACTTTTCTCTTTGTTGCTATATAAAATTCCATTGTATATACACATTGCATTATTGATTGATTAATGGGTTGGTTGGTTGATGAATATCTACAATGCTACATTTCCTGCTTATTGTGAATAGTACTGCAAAAACTTGGGTGTTCCAATACTTCTGTGGCAAAGCTGCTTTGGGGCATCTATCTATAGCTAGGTCATATTATAGTCCTACTTTCCGTGTTCTGAGGAATCTCTTTTCTGATTGCCATGGATTTATTCACATTACTACCAGCAATTAATGAGTGGTCCCCTTTCTTATAATCCTTAGGGGCACTCCTTGTCTTTATTTTCTTCTTGATATGCAGGCTAGGGTGAGATAGAATCTCAAAGTATTTTTATTTTTATTTTACAATGGCTAAGAATGTTGAACAATTTCCAAAGTTTGTTTTGGCCATTATTGCTTCTTATTTTGAAAACTCTTTTGTTTATTAGTCTACTTATTGATTAGAAAATTTGGGGGAGGGGCTCTCTGTTGTTTATTTTTTAAGGTTCTTGATATGTTTCCCTGTATAATATATAATTAGCAAAGGTTTTCTTCCACCTTGTAGTTTATCGCTTCATTCTGGTGACATTATTTTCTTTGCTGTGCAGAGCTTTTAAATTTCATATAATCCCATTTATCAATTCTTGGGATTATGCCCTGTGCTTTTGAACTCAGTTCTCAGAGATTCCTCATCTGTTCCTGTATCTCAACTAATTTCTCTATGCTTTTCTGTAGTGGCCTCAAAATATTGGCTCTAATGTCCAAGTCTTTAATGCATTTAACTGGTTATTATTGGAGATGATCTAAATTTAATGTCTTCCTCCTAAGTGTATGTATTTACTTTTCCTAGTACCAGTTTCAAATGTGTGTTTTTTACATCATTTTCAAACGTTAGGTGGATTTAGCTGTGTTTATTATGGGGTCATCCATCTATATTCTCTTGGTCTGTCTCTACACCACTTCCATGTTGACCTTGCCTTATGGCTCAATATAAATACCTCCAACAGTGTTCTTTGGGTTTAGGATTCTGTTGGCTATTCTGGATCTTTGGTACTTCTTTTATCAAGGTTAGGGTTGCCTTTTATAATTATGTGAAGAGTGTCATTGGAATTTTGCATTGAATCTATAGATTCACTTTCAGTAATGCATCCATTTTTACAATATTAATTCTGTTGATCCATAAGCATGGGGTGGGTGGGTAAAGACACTTGCTTGCAGCAGATATTTCCGTTAGTGTGGGCAGAATTCTCATTTATTTCAATGCACCAGAAAGAACTTTAGGCTCTACCAGAGTAGGATACAAACATTCCAAATAGTTAAAATAATAATAATGATTCAGTTCTTTAATGGAGAGGTAGAGGGAGAGGGGCAGAAAGTAAACTCATAAACTCCCACAAAAGTAGGGATGAGACACACAGAGAAAAGCAGGAAGAAACCACTGACTTTTACATGACAGTCATCATTGTCCTTTGAGAAAGTACATTTACTTTTTTTTCTATATGGTCAAATTTAACTTCCTTCAAAAAACGACTTATTTTTATTTCTTTATACATACATGTTCCTGGGTGAATTTACATGGAAGATAAGGAGTGTTGAACTGGGATTAAAAGTAGTTGCAAATGCCAGATGTAGGCTCTGGGAACTGAATTGTCATCTAAAAAGTGGGCTCCCTCAACTGCCATCTCTTCAGCCTAAACTTCCTTTTGTATGGCTATCCCTGTGTTCTTGAGTGGCCCTTTTTCATAATTTAAGAAAACTGCAAGTTGACAATCATGTGGAAGTGTACAGAAGCTGAGATTTATTTTTGGGTGAAGCTCTTGGAACACTCTTAACTCTCAGCTCTGGCCTTCAAGTTGAATTTTGCTTAATATCCCAGAGAAAAGGACAATCCACCCAACAGAGCCAGTGGAAGGTGTGCTACCAGATGACCAACTAAACAAGGCTATCAGTGGATTGCACAGGAATCCCATTTCACACCAGTGGAGGCTAAGTTTAGGAATAAAGTTAGCTGGCAGTACTGGGCTTTTAGGCATAGCTGTCTATACCCACCCTTGACACCAGCCATGTCAACAAACACAGCCTACAACCCACAGCCCAGGATCCTACTTTACTCCTTGGCTTACGGGATACATGATGTCACTTCTGCTGTCTTGCTTACAGTAGATGATTCAGAGCTCTTGACTGTGCTAGCACCCAGGAGGTTAGGCATTGAGGGTTGAACATGTAAACATGTTCTCTGTGTTGAGGTTGATGCCATCATTGCATGAACCCAATGGGATTCCACCACTGAGAGATTCCATGAAGTAAGTCTTGCTATAGGTGTTTTTCTCTTAAAAGACTGGCTTACTAGAGTTAATTTATGGAAAAAGACCTATGAAGCAGGGCCAGAACATGAACTCAGATTGAACTGGCCTTGAGTTTAACTACAAAGCCTACTTTCATCCAGAACCGAATGCAGGCAATGCATGGAATTTACCCATTTGCTAGTTCTGTGCTTATGGACCTCAGAACATGATAGTATACACACAGGAATGGCTGTATTCCTGGGACCTAATGTCTCTGCTTCCTTGGAGATCTATTTTCACCAGAGCTCTGAAAAACCTGGATCTATATCTTTTTATTTATTGATATCTAGGTGGTACCCTATGATATCCGTAGAAACATCTCAGCCCAAACCCTGAATTGATATCAGAGCTGTGTGCTGTATGTAATTTAATATTGGAATAAAAGGCGCAAAGCTGGGGTCCACTGCGAACACTCTCATAATCCAACTGTGACTCAGCAGAAGGCAGAAGTAACTTGCTGATTCCAGAATGGCTGCCCTCAATAGGCTCAGTTCTGATTCCATAAATATGAACTTAGACCTTAAGGCCTTGGTGATTGGCCCCAGTGAGCCTATATATGCACTAACACTGCACCTAGCTTGTTGAATGGACAGCAAGGATGATGTAGTGAAGGAAGCCATGACTTGAATGTCACTGGAAGGTCATTATGCAAGCCGTGATCTGAATGGTGACTCATGGCATGACAACTGTCTGAGACATCTTGGTTGCTCAAGGGCTGGGAGGGCAATCAAAGAGGAACAAGGCTGAGGGGGTCCCAATCAATTAGCAACTCATAAAACAAAACAAAGTACTTCTGCAAGATGGCAAAATAAGTGCAACAGAAGACGACTAGAAAAATATAGGAATAAAATTCTGAAATCTGGATGCAGCAGACTCGAGCACATAATGCTGTTCTTTCTGTAAACTGCGATGCAATTGTATTTCAGTGTTTTTGTTTTCTGTTTTGCATTTGAGAATAATGATATCTACTTTCTAACATTGTCATCAGAACTAAATGAAATTATATAAGTGATGTACTTGCCCCCCACACACACACAAAAAAAGTAATGAATGGCAGTGTGTACTATTGCAGGGCAGAGTCCTTGATCTCAAGGTGAGGTACCTGGTTGTGTCCAAAAAGAACACAGGAGGGGCCAGGCAATAATAAGCAAGGCCTCCAGTGAGGCCACCTTGCTGTGTAGTGAGGTTGTCGTGACCTCAGGGCATATGAGTGCCAGTGTGTGGCAAGCTCCCTGCTGAAGGAACTGGATATTCTGACTTTGGATAGCCACAGCAGATCCTTCAGCATTCAGAACAGGGTTCTCCATAGCAAATGCTCAATGTAAAGGTATGTACACTACAGCATTAAGCCAACATTGATTTTAGTCATATAGAAACACAAAAGAGCTTTCTGAGACCCATGGAAAGAAATGGGTAACTCTAGCCATCCACAAAGATGTTGGAAAAGAGAAGGTAGGTGCAGGATATAGTGGGGTCTGAAACCTGAATTAGGCAGGAAAAAACTGAAGGGTATAAGACCTTAAGTTGGGTGTGGTGGGCTCACAGTTCCCTAGAGGAACTGGAGAGTGAACTCCAGTTGCAGGTTTTCTGGGACTACCAATAGCTGTATACATATACTTCAGCCATCAACAGGACTGAGGTACCCCTTAGAGTACCTCAGTATTCTAAATATTCTAGTAATTTTACAATTTTTGCTTCATCTAATCCTTATAATAGTTCTGTGAGGTAGGAATGAATATTTTTCCCAAGCTACATATAGAAAACTCAAGTTTCAGTACTCAACAAAGCTCAGAGAGAAACCATGGTGAAAGGCTTTGGATCTTGATCTAACTGATGCTGCTACCTTGTGCTGTCCAAACACAGGCTCCCTGCATAAATACTTACTTCATGAGTAGCAAAGCCACTGGGACCATATACGATTTGACTTCAGTCCTTAAAAGTCTTTTTTCTGGGGTTTATCTGTAAACACCATGTTTGCAGCCGTGGTCAGTGGGTTAAGTTGGCCTCTATATGTTACTTCCAGCAGCTGAGACCCAGCCAAATATCTGAGATGGCTCACTAGTAGATATGGCACCAGTGGGGTTGGAGAAAGAAGGGAGGGCTCATAGATGGGCAAGAACAGTGGTATAGGAATGAAGAAGAGTGTCCTTAAGTAACCATGATATAATACCAGGGCTAGAGAGGGAAGAGGTGTATCCAGTGTGCTTGTGTGTGTGTGTGTGTGTGTGTGTGTGTGTGTGTGTGTGTGCATGTAAGAGAGAGAGAGAGAGAGAGAGAGAGAGAGAGAGAGAGAGAGAAGAGAGAGAGGGGGCAGAGGCACAACCTCCCTTCAGCAACTCTAAATCTAGTGAAGTTGGAAACAAATATTAACCACCACACATGGTCATGAAGTTTTATGAAAAATGAGGCTGCTGGAAAGAAAGAGTCTGAGATGGGAGATGCCCTACAATGCCCTACGCCCTGACAGGTGGAGTTAAGCAGCTCTTGCTGAGAGAATGTTTAGCAGGTGTTCCTCATTCACAACCCTAGTCATCTCTTCAGGGGACTTATTGGCCTGTCTGTCATTTCTGATGGGGAAACTAATGCCTATAGGAGGTAAGAGAGCTTCCAAGGTCTCCAAAGAGATGGAAATCAGAGCTGGGCTACAATCCATTGGAGTATGTGTTAGACTGCTGATAAAGAGTATTAGCATGGATGAATCCTGTCACCAGAAGCAAGGAAAATGGTGAATTACTAAGGTGTCATGGATAAACCCATCATGCAGAAAAGCTGTTATTACACAGATATAGGAGGCTGAGAAAGGACATAGGGACAGTGATGTAGTGATAACAGAGCTCTGTGCTGGGTAGTGGGAAGAGCAGGGTCAACACAGCAAGTAGGATCTCCCAAGAAGAAGATGGGATGGGGCTCAGCTAGGTAGACATATCCTGCCTGGAAAGATACAGTCAGAAATGCACAGCGAGCTGCAAGGATGAAAGCCAAAGTTGTTAAAAGATTCCATCCTTAAATCAAGCATGTGAAATGAGAAAAGGACCAAGGACAGAGACTTCAGAATAGCACCCTAAACACCACATGGATGGGGCGTGGGGGGTGGGGGGGCTGTAAGTATATAAATCTAGCACTGTTTTAAAGTCACTTAAGATTAGTCTTGTAGTGAATGTTAATAAAGAATGAATTCTGTTGGGGAGGATGTAGCAGTTGGAAATTATTAAATGTAGAAATAGACATAAAAAAGAATGCAAAGTTTAACACACAAGGTCATTATTTTAACGTCCAATATACCATGTATATTTGACACACATCTACTTTGGAAGGAAACATTTTATCTCCTCAGTTCCCAATAGAAAATAGTGTTCCTCATCGTTGTCAACTTGGAATGTATAGGAGTGTAAAAAAAGCATCTAAATCACAAAAATCCGCTCCCCATAGTCTCAAGAAGACTCAGGAAAATTACTGTTGGCTATGCCTATGGTATCAGCTACCCATTGTTTGTGCAGTCATGGATTGTAGAGAAAACCCTACTACTGCCAAGCAAATTCTTAAACCAGTATAATCCCTTAGCACCTAAATACTTACCCTGTACCTACAGATAAATATACCTCTAATAACTTACCAAAGAAATGCCTTTTTTGCAGTAGAGAGAGATCATCACAGAAAGCCATAACTGGTCAGAATCAGAGCATAACTGAGCTTGGTGTACCCAGCTCCAACTTATACATCTTTAACAGAACCCTATACCACAGATTCTGAGAACATCATAGAGAAGAATGGGTAGAAAGACTGCAGTCAACATGGGAC
>LR749548.1:519059-737491 GCA_902729485.2 Mus minutoides
CTCTAATAACTTACCAAAGAAATGCCTTTTTTGCAGTAGAGAGAGATCATCACAGAAAGCCATAACTGGTCAGAATCAGAGCATAACTGAGCTTGGTGTACCCAGCTCCAACTTATACATCTTTAACAGAACCCTATACCACAGATTCTGAGAACATCATAGAGAAGAATGGGTAGAAAGACTGCAGTCAACATGGGACTAGGACCGGAATGCCTGCTAGGAGAGCACATCTTCTATATAGGACAGGGAAGCTGCACCCATGAAACCTCCACAGTTGGCCCACCTAAACAAGATGTGAACAATTCTAATGCCAGAACGGATGAAGGGAATCTCACAAGGCCCCAACCCTAGATAAAAAGTCAGAGGCAACTAATAGCTTCTGAGGAAGGGAGGAGTCGTTTTCCCTAGGCCGAGCCTCCTAGTTTGTTATCTACTACCAAATGGTCATTTCTAAAATCATATACATATGAAGAACACAAAGTGGACTGGTCAGGTTGCCTTTGTATGTGTGTCAAAGTGCATGAGCATGTTAATGTGCAGTGTGACAATAATAATTAAGGGTAGAAGGAAACAATAGAGATTGTATATGTAGGTAGAAGGAAAGCTTACAGGCAGAGAAAGGGGTTGCAGAGGGAGTGAGGAGCAGGCTATGAAAATAGGGATTCAAGGGGCTGGAGAGATGGCTCAGCGGTTAAAAGCACTGACTGCTCTGCTGAAGGTCCTGAGTTCAAATCTCAGTAACTACATGGCGGCTCACAACCATCTGTAGTGAGATATAATGCCTTCTTCTGGTGTGTCTGAAGACAGCTACAGTGTAGTTACATATAATAATAAAAAATAATCTTTAAAAAAAAGAAAAAAATAGGGATTCAAGATAAACATGTTATACACACATTACAAATATAATCAAACACATGAGTTTGTACAATTCATAAATGATAATCAAAAGAAAAACAGCAATTTGAGGGGAAAACAGAATCAGAGAAATGGGTATAATTGTTAACCTGAAGAACCTCCTTGACTGGGCAGTTTCTTAAGGAAGGCTTATCAGAAAAGATAAGGGGGGGGGGGACAAGACCAGGAAGACAAGCTAGGAACGCCATTGTTTGAAATATAAATTGCATTATTTTAAAACCAAAACTTATAGCATTAAAATAAAATACACCTTATTAAAATTTTCATGAATTTCTTATTAACTCTCTACTGCCATAACCCAAATCACCTTCCAACATCAATGACAAACAGATAGGAGCAAGAGTATGGTAGCCTTCATGGTACAAGCAAACTGACAAATGCAAATAAAGTTAACCAGGTTCACTTGGGAAAATCTGCCAGAAAACATGTGTGATCCATAGGTGTCAGCAATCATGTTCATGTGGATCTGTTTCCTACACATGAGTGGCTAATCCTGGCCGGCTTCCCCTCACAGTGACTTAACAATACCCTTGCCCCAAATCAAGCATTCTATGTTCAGGGAATTCAGACTCGTTTAATTATTAGCCTAAGTAAAATATAATTGTGCAATAAATCTGCAGGGAAGGGGGTGGGTAAAGCAAACAGCCATTTTTAAGGCAGAGAGAAATGGCATTTGGATCAACTTTCGCCTTGGATCATCTCATCCGAGTCTCTCTTCACTGGATGGTTCCATGGTGTGCTTGGATGTTAGGGAGGAGGGAAAGATGGTTGTCAGGTATGACCCATGCTGGGCAGAGGGGCAGAGACTCTAGTCTTTATAGTCTCTGCAAGGAAGTCATTATGTGCTAATAGAGAATAAACTTTTAAAAAAAATACCCAGTATAAGGGGCTGAGGTGAAAATTCAGGTGGTGAAGTGCTTGCTTTGCAAGCATGGAGACCCGAGTTTGGCCCCCAGAAATGCTTTTAAAAAGCTGGGTTTGGAAGTATGCTTAGAATCCTAGAGCTGGGATGGCAGAGACAGGAGAATGTCCGGGACTTTCTGTCTAGCCAGTCTGGCCTACCTGGCGAACTTCAAACCAGTGAAGGACCATTCTCAAAGGAGGTGGATGGGACTCCTAAGAATTACACCCAACTTAATGTTGTCCTTGGGTCTCTAAGTACCATGTGGTACACATCTTTATCCCCACACATGTACAAGCACACACACACACACACACACACACACACACACACACACTTTAGAAGCCCTCTAAAGGTATTTTAGACCACATATTTGTTAAAGCAAATTAGATGTCACTTAGCAACAGTGTAGTAGGTTTTCCCAGCCTCCTCTCCTCCAAACAAGGGCAAGGTTTATCATCTTTTATCAGATGATAAAATTAACCAAGACAATGGGGACTGGCATATGTTCATGGATCTAATTTCCTCCAGGGTCCATGGCGATACTGCCTGAACATACCTAATCCCATCTAACTGTCTATGAAGATATCTAACTGTCTATGAAGTTGCTTTGCCTCTGATTTGCCACCGTTGAGGCACAGTGCAGCATCCTTGGGACTTCTGTTGACCCTGGCCATACTCACTGCCTTTCAGCAGAGTCAGCATGTATAGTTCTTCAGCATCCTGGCCTCATAGTCATCATCTTGCCCTTCTCTCTCCCCCAGATACCAGGAGGTTGAATAATGCCCATGGTCTCTGCTTTGCTCTGGGAATAAACCATCCTTGTAGTACCTTCTGCCTGGAAGGCCTTGCTCTAACCAAGAAGGCAGAATCCCACAGACTCCCCTTTCATCAAGTTAGTCTTTGTGGAGTCTCTTAGCCTGAATTATCCCTTACTATGCCAAAAACATGATGCCTCATTTCTTCATCTTCACAGGTATTTAGAATTCTTACTATAATAGCTAATGCATGTATATACATACATCTCTATATCCTGTAAGCATAGATATTCTAGTACATGGGAATCTCTGTGTATGTTCACATGTGTCATAAGCTGAAGGTTAGGTTTGCTCCTTCAAAATTTCTCATTTTGCAGTCTCTGTGCAATAATACTTGAAAGGTAGGTAGATAACAATAAATAAATCGCCGGACGTGGTGGCGCACGCCTTTAATCCCAGCACTTGGGAGGCAGAGGCAGGCGGATTTCTAAGTTCGAGGCCAGCCTGGTCTACAAAGTGAGTTCCAGGACAGCCAGGACTGCACAGAGAAACCCTGTCTCACCCCCCCCCCCAAAAAAAACCCCAAAACAAAACAATAAATAAATCCCAGGGTGAGATTAGCTACCTTTTAGAATGAGGGGGACAGTCAGCCCTCTGTCTGCCTGATGAACACATAATAAGATGGGCACCTGAAAACAGCACAAGGCCCTGTCCAGGTATGAAGACCCCGGGTGTCTTATTCTTGGATTTGGTATCCAGAACTGAGAGTAAAGGAGTCCTGGGGTGCAGTACTTGCTGGAGCATCCTGAGATGATGTCTGCTTCTAGTGTCACCATAGCAACTTGAACAGTCAATCACACAGCACTGTTGATTCTTTTTGCAATCTCTTTTTGAGTCTTTGCCACGTGACAGACAGAATGAAGAGAGAGAGGAGAGGGAGAAAAGGATATGCCAGAAAGTCATAGATCTAAGTAAAACTTGAAGTCTGCCCAAGAGATGACATGCAGACACAGAGAAATTACAATCTTCTTAATTGAGACTCAACTTTGCCAGATAATATTTAAGTGTGATCACCGAAGGACACGGAGGACAATAAGTGATCGCACAAAAGCTCTTAATAATGAAAGTGCAGGCTGGCCCTAGACACTCTGGCTTCCCTACCCTAAAGGAAGTGAATCTTGGCGCTGGGCTCCCTGGAGTCCCTACCTTGGTTCGTTCTGACACCACATACTTCTAGGCCAGTGTGACAGTACAGATATTCATAAGAGTATAAGCCTAATGCTTTTGTCCCTGTCCATCACCACTCCCCTCATTCCAGAGTTAGTAACACCTGTCCCTGTTCAGGATGTGCCCTTCATGGTCAGTTAGTTAGCACGGAAATGTCAGAATACTCAAGTTCTTGACCGTGGCACAGGCCTCATAGCTGCTTTAGCCCCTTTCTGCTTTATCAGCTCTTGTGGTCTAGTCAGTCGGGAAAGGCTTCTTGTGCCTCGAAGGTTCTCTCCGCATGTGTGTGAGTATGCATGTAAGTTGATTTCTCTTTCCTTTACAAAGTGAAGGCAAGCAGGTAAAGGCATGCCTGTGGACCCTTGCTCTCAGTGATTATGCCTCGTGTGAAGTGTTTTGATGTGTAGTGAGCCACTCATAGGTGACTTTTCAATCTTTCAGTTTTATTTCAATGGTTTGCACCAGGTCACAAGTGGACACAGTGACCAAAATGCAGGGTTTTATACTACCATTTTAAAGAGTCCTCAAAAGAGAGCACATTGAGCTCTCTTTCTCTGCTCAGTGTAGTCTTCAAAAGCAATTACTGCATATATGAAGGGAGGTTCACACACATGCGCAGTGCTGCCCCACGGGAGCAAGCTGAGCTGAAAAGCTCCATCTTCCAATCCCAGGAAGTCATTCTTTTATTCAAAGGTTACTTAGTTTCAAATATCTTATTAAATTTCTTTCTTGTATGTGTATGTGCATATGTGCGTATGCATGTGGGTTTGTGTGTGTGTGTGTGTGTGTGTGAGAGAGAGAGAGAGAGAGAGAGAGAGAGAACAGTCAGATAGAATTATGAATGCATGCTACAGTGCACTGCACTATGGAGCTCAGAAGACCGCATTTGGAAGTTGGTTCCTTTTTTCCACCTTTATATGGACCCCCCCCCAAAGGATCGAATTTGGGTTGCCAGTGAATAAGTGCCATTATCCTGCTAGCCCCTAGATTCTTTAGGTCTCAGTCTGCTCCCAGTCTGTGTCTTTTCCTAGAGCGTTCCAGGAAGCTACATGATATAATCACCCTGAGCCACATTGCTGGGACCTTTGATCCTGTCTGGTCTTCTGAAGCTCCTATGGTAAAAAGCAAAGCTGGGGTTTGAGACTGGAAATGTTCTCCCTCCCTCCCCTCTGTGTGTGTGTGTGTGTGTCGAGGGGGGGGGGAACGGCCAAGAGCAAAGCACCAGGTGATCTGAATTGTGGTGAATGCCATGCCTGCCTCGCACGTGTCATCTTCCTGTGTCCTCACCTTCAGGGAGGGCCCTGCTAGGTCAGGCTCCATTCCCAGGCTCATTTCCATTGCTGTTACAGTGGAATGACAGCTGCTACACAGGAAACTTTCGGGGACAGCAATTCGGGCTGCAACTACGGTTCTTTTATCCATGGATGTGCCACGTCAAATTCCCGAGGAATTATGAGATTGCAAGAGGCTGCTTCTGTGGCACATGGGGACATAGCAGGTGAGGCGAATTCTGCAAAGTCATGGGTGTGAATTACTTTTCCCCTTGCTATGACAAAAGGGCTTTTAGTTCGTCACAGCAGACAGGAAACAGAGCGAAGCCATAACTGAACAGGGCTTGGCAAGACAAAACCCTCAAGGACAGACACCTCTCCAAGTGACCCACTTCCTCCAGCCTGGCTCAGCCTCCCATTATCCACCACTTCCCTATCCTCTGTTTAGAATCTGAGTGCATTCTTAGATTTAACCACTGGTTAGGTCAGACTACTTACTGTCTGTGATGCCTTCACAGACATGTATGGAGAGGCATATTGCCGAGCTCCTAGGTGTCTCTCAATCTCTCCAAAGTGGCAGCCATGAGTAACCATCATACCCGGCTTGGCCAGCTTCTGGCTTCACTGGGTCCATGCACAACAGTGCTCAGAGCACGTGTCAACTGAACTCTCTTTTTGCAAGGTGTTCCTCTGCTCTGATCCTGCTCTCCACCTGCACTGACATGGCCTAACCTCTCCCAACTCTGAGACCCTGGAACCATCAACAGCAACGTGTCCACGTGTTCTGTTGACTGGCCCGGCCTGAAGTATGGCTGCCTTCTGAGAACACTGCTTATACTAGAGTTTAACCTTCCTGCTGCCTCTAGATTTAGAAAAGTATGAGCCTCCACTCCCCCCTGCACCCCAAACCAGCAGGCACCCTGCCACTTGATCTGCTTGTTTCAGGTTTCTACACACAAGGGTCTGCAGCTCACCTGTATCTGAATGTTTTTATGCCCATGCCCGAGTTTCTCTGTGCCTGGTCTTCCTCTGTCAGTCGCATGGCCAAGATCACTACTAAAAGCAGTCTTCTTGTTACACTCTCAATTATAGACACACCATTTCCCTTCAGTTCCGTTTTTCCTTGCGTCTTGGCCACGAGATCTGAACTTCCTTTTCCTCAGGATTCTAGTTCATAACCATCACCCTCTACAAACAGACATATCTGGGAAGAGGGATTCTTAGTTGATAAATGCCTTTGTTAAGATTAGTCTATAAACAGCCTATTGGGCATGTGATTGATTAATGATTGATATGGGAGGGTCCAGCCTACTGTAGTACCATTCCTGGGAAGGCAGTCCTGGATAGCTTAAGAAAGCAGGCTGATTAAGCTCAGGAAAGCAAACCAGCAGGCAATGCTCCTCCAGGGTTTCTGTTTCAGTTCCTGATTTTAAGTTCCTGTCTTGAATTGCTTCCCTGGCTTCTCCCAGTAAAGGAGTGTGACCTGAGAGTTGTAAGCTAAAAATAAACCCTTTTCTCCCCAAGTTGCTTTTGGTCATGATGTTTTATCACAACCATAGAAACCCTGACTATGACACATAAGGAAAATTGCAGCGTTCCTTGAGGCTAATTCACCTAAGTAAGCCCTTTTCTCATTCAGGCTGTGACCATAGTCGTCCCAACAGTCACCACCGTGGGCAGTATCTGTTTTGACCTAGGTTCAACCATGACAGGTTGAGCACTCTGTGACTATCTGATCCTACCTGCTGCAATATTCAATAGGATCATACACCCGACCCCTGCCTGACTAGCCTCTAGCCATCCCTGCCATCTTGCTGACTCCCTCCTCTGGTCCACAGACTGGTCTGACCTTTGGACCCCTATCATCTCTGAAAAGTCAGCATTGACCTTGGGTGTTCCAAAATCCTAATCTATACCACCAGGGTTTCCCAAATGTCACACTCATGGCTGCCCCCAGCATCTCTGTCAAGTACACTAGACTCACCTGGTCTTGGCTTGCCTTCTTCAAACTGAACTCACCTGCAGCTGTTCCTCCTCCTACTCTTTTGACTCTTAGCAAGCTGTATCCACCTTTTCTTTCTACTCCTCTTCTTTTTACCACCAGGACAGCAAACAAGTAGAGCCTCTGTCATCTGCAGAGCTCCCATCTCCTTTGCCCCTATCCACTGTAGCCCTTGTCCAGACTCTCCCTGTCTCTGTGGCTGTGGTTCTGTCAATCTCCCTCCGCTTCTTATCACACATCTGTTCCTTTCCTTCCTGGAGCCAGGAGAGCCTCCTGAAGTGCCCATTTCATAGACTTCCATAGGCTCTAGGTCTTCTAAGAGCTTTAAATCTCAGTTAATACAAGGGGAGCATCCTCTTACTACTGCTTCTAGAACCTTCATCCACACACGCGAGGACTGGGCCATCTGTACTGACTGCTGCCCTGCTGTATTTCTCATCTCTTTCCTGCAGCTCCCATACATTCTGTTCTGTTGTTCCTGGAATATTACTTACACACACAGTCTTGCCTCAGGACCTTTGCCTAACTTATTTTCCCACTTGGAATTGCCTTCTCAAATCCCTAAGGGGCTGTCTGGGACAGCTGGTCATTCCCAGGCCTCCAAGGCTCACTTTTTTTTTTTAATTGTCTTCTGGACTCTATCAGGTGGGCTCTTCCCAGGCACATCTCTCACCCAACCCCCACAGTGCGCTCCCTCTGGCCTACTTTATTCTTCACAGTTGTATTTCATATCACATGTATTAATTAATGAATATACTTGATATGCCCTCTCAAACATGCACCTGCTAAAATGTGTTTTCCTTAGAGGTGAGTACTGGGTTCTGTTTTCTATTCTAGTGTTAGAGTTAAGGATTATTTTTGAGCAAAGCAATAAATAAGACTGATAATGCTCACTCATTAACAAAGAGTTCAATAGTCAGAAAAAAATTAAAGATTAAAAACAAGAAGTGACTGACAAATCTAACCTTTGGATACAGCTTCCTGGGGTAAGCTTCATGGGGCTTTCCCATCCCCCACATTCCTACAGACGCTAGAGTCAGAATTTTTTAGTTTTTAAAATGTATGTATCACCAAGTTTGCAGTGTTCCTGCTCTCTAAAAAGTGGTCTCCTGAGGATCAGTCTTTGCCCACACACTGACTTGGAGCACTTTGCAAAGGAGGCAGAAATGCCAAGAGTCTATGCTCAGAGCAACACAGGGATGCTCTGGACTCACCCGCCCAGGGCAGTGGCTGTAGGAATCCATGGAGCTGCAGAGCAAGCAGTGCTGAGCTCTAAGACTAACCTGCTCAAAGTTTTAAAGATCACTAGGGAGGGAATCTGGGTTATAAGCAGGAAAAACAGACCTGGAAAAGACAATGGTGTCACTGCTCTGTGAGCGCCAGGAGGTGAGAATTATATAATACAACTTTCCATCCACCCACTCCTATGGTTGAAAAATCAGAAGTCGTTCTGGTGGTTTAAATATGCCTCTCATTAAAATTTTTAAAAATGAAGCTGGCATCAGCTTTATAGGATGTAGACAGTTGCAGCCAAGCCTGACCCTGGGACCCAATTGATGGAAGGAGAGAACTAACTCCTGAACACTTACCTCTAACCTCCATAGGCATACCATGGTATTCATATGCACACACACACACACACACACACACACACACACACACACACACACACACTAATGTAACAACAAAAACTTTAAATGCTATCAAGACATACTAGAACACTAACCACTTGATTATGGGATGAATACAAAGAGCTGGAACTCAAATATAGATCTTTTTCTGTGTAAGTAAAAAAAGGAGAAAGGCAAGGCCAAGGAGAGAAGAGAAGGGAGGGAGGGTAAGGAATAGAGAGGAGTCTATTGAATTTTAAGTCCTCACGTGTCATTGGAGTTTATTTGCAATATGAATTCATTTTTCTTCTAAAACCTCAGGACAGAGAAAGGGCTACCCTTAATTACCGTGTGAAAAGCACTGGCTTCTATTTTCAGAACTGGATGCATTTTGTTCCAGGAGAGTTGGGCTTGATATTTTTTGTTTCTAAAGTAATTTCTGTGACTAGGGGGAATAGTCTGAGAAAGGAGGTCTTGTGTAATTAAAGCATATTTTTAAAAAACAGTCAATATAATCACCCCCAGCACAGGTGCACAGACCGTAGGAGCTCTCAGGGTACTACCACACTTGCCTGTCAGATGTGTAGATCTTGTTAAGGCCTCTCCTGCAAACTCCCACATTACTCCTGTACATACCGCCAAGATATAGAAAACACAAATGGATGGGTATGCCTCAAAGGAGGTTCCCATCAGAGGCTGATACAAGCCAACCATGGCTAGGTCCAAGGGCGTCTCCCTGAGATCTCCAGAGCACCTCCCGAGAAACACCGGACAAGCTCAATAAGTGTATACAGAGCAGGGGACATGACCACTGGTGGCACCATGTGGAGACAGATGTGCTACCCCATAGATGCACTCCAGTTCTGGAAAAGAACAGTGAGAGAGTATTCCACACAGGACATGTGGCTGTGGGAACACATGAGCATCGCCAGAGTGGACTTTGGACCTCTGCCTGGAATAATGATGGAACAAGAGGTTCAAGGCAGGTGGTCATGTAAATTTGAGTGTGTTCATTATTGCAGAAGGTACAACTGATCAATATAAAGCCCAGCACCCCAGTGAGGGGCTACATGAATATGGTTGAGGTAAGCATCACAAAGCCTGGAAAGGAGAAATGGCCTCCTTGAGGGTGTGGTGGTTTGAATATGCTTGGCCCAGGGAGTGGCACTATTAGAAGGTATAGCTCTGTTGGAGTAGGTATGGCTTTGTTGAAATAGGTGTGTCACTGAGAGTGTGGGATTTAAAACCCTCATGCTAGCTGCCTAGAAGCCAGTCTTCTGCTAGTAGCCTTCAGATGAAGATGTAGAACTCTCAGCTCCTCCTGCACCATGCTTGCCTAGATGTTGTCATGCTCCCACCTTGTGATAATGGACCACACCTCTGAACCTGTAAGCTAGCCCCAATTAAATGTTTTCCTTTATAAGACTTGCTTTGGTCATGGTGTCTGTTCTCAGCAGTAAAACCCTAACTAAGACAGAGGTCATAGTGGGGACCTACCTAATTTAACGTACATGGTATTGATATGATTCAAACATCAGATTCTATCTGGGAGGTCCTTCCCTTTCTCCAGTGCCTGCTCTTTGTTTTTATCCTAGCTATAGATGCTTTCTGTTTCACATATTTTCTCACTGCCTGTAAGACAAATTTCAACATATCTGACACAGACATGTTCCTTAGGACAGCATACCAGCCAGTTCTTCTGCTCTAATCTTCACATAATCAATATATCCCTTTTAAGTTTCTTGCTGAATTACTTTTGTTCCCAAATCAAGGGAAATTCTCAGCTACCCATCTCTGCCTAAACTCCTAGTATCTTGTCCTTCAAAGCCATGCTTAATGATCTCACCTGCCCTGACTGACTTCCCTGTCTATACACTGCTGTTTCGGGTTGTACTTGACTGTTTTGTGTTTTCTTCCTGGTTAAGAGCTCTGTGGCTGGTCTTCACACGCCACAGCACCCAACACACCACAGACACTTAGCACATGTGTTAGTGGGGAAATGCAGCCTAGCAGGAGTCAAAACAACGACTGTTACCATTCGTCAACATCTGTCTATAACCAATGTCTGTAAGACACAGAGAATGTCTGTAAGACACAGGACATGTGACTTGCCTCCCCAACACATCCTCTGAGAGCACCTGCCCAGCACATCTGTCATGATTAAATGTTCTTCGCACATAGTACCACTTCAGCTGAGTGAGGATCAGGTTGAAGGTGCTCACATGAGGGTCCCTGCTCTTCCTATTTGAATCACTCTGCTGAAAGTACCTAGATAAGGCAGCATTTTGAATTTTACAGATATGGCAACTACTAATTAATAAAGTCTTTTTTACAATGACAGAGAGGCAGTTTGACAAATTCAAGAATGAGAGCTTTAGCAGACGATCAAGTCAGGGTACAGACACCATTGTCTGTCTATGTCTACCTTTCCCTGGTCACCTTGACATTGTCATAGTCTTCACAACCCTAGGGTTGCTGTATTGTAACAAAGTATAGCATTAGCTGCTGACCCAAGAACCGGAACTTTGACGAGACTGAATTTCACCTCCAAGTCACTCAGCACAGATTTGAGCATTAGAGTTCATATGCAGCCCTTATCTCCTTCTCTTCTCCTGACTGTTTCTTTCTCCCATTTCAAGAGACAAAGCATGTGTAACCCAACCCTTCCAAGAAGCCCACCCTGGTCTGTCTATCAAGATTACCATGCCTTTCCAGAGTCCCAGGGTTTAGGTAGGCACATGGCATTCCCTATTTGTGTTGGTCTTTATCTTATACTCTAAATTCTGACTAATTTGTCAGTATTCTTAATCTCTACTCATCCATTTATGCTGCACACCTGATAATCATTTCAGCAAAGCAATTCTCAAAGGCCAACCTCGTGGAAGCCAGCTGTTTGTTTTCTGTAACAGAAAGGATGGCTGATTTATAGGCTATAAAAGTGACTTTACATTTGAAAGGAAGACAAACAAAAAAATTCAAAAAATAAAACAAATATACATTAAAATAAGACAGGAGTGGAAGACAGTAGAAGATGCCACTCCTACATGTAATTGTGGCTTCTCAACTCTTCAGTTTGCTACTCAGTAGACAGTCCATTTATTTCTTGGGGACTATAGTTGGTAAATTCCTAACTCTGGACCTATTCACAGAATAGCTGACTTTAAATGGTGTGTAAAAGCCAAAAAAATTAATATTAAGGAATGATCATGTCACTGCCTTTCTGGGATTATAAAAGGGTGAAGAATGAATGGGTTCACAGCATAGTGATTTAAAAAACTGGAGTTATACACTCTTTGCAAGGAGAAATTAACTTATAAATAAAAATTAAAGATAATTTAATGCCCAAGGAAAAAAATCAGAGGTATGGCTGATCACTCAATCCAAACATCCCTAATCTATTATCAGTAAGTTAATTTTAAAGTACTAAATAGAAAAAAATAAGTTTTGAAACACCTTTAGGAGTCTATCCAACATAATGTGTGTCAGCAATTTCTTTATTAGTTCAGTTCTGCATTTGGCTTTAAAATGTAAAATTAACCAGTCTAAGAGAGAGAAAATGAATACATAGTCCCCACCTGTGCAAGAGGCAAGATAGCAGCCACATATAGTTTATCTGTGGCTTGTATATAGAGTGACATGCAGTGTGAACACACAACATGTTACACACATCAACTCCTGTAGGCTCCATATAACATTGTAGTCTCCACATTCATTTGTCAGATGGGGAAACCGAGTCCCATAGAGGGCACTGGTCCCAGATTCCAAGGTCAAAAACTAGGTGTTGACTTTCTCCAGAAATACGGTTTTTGAACAATGAAAAAAATAATTGTGGTGAATAGAAAGTACCAAGCCTGAGAGATTAAAAGAATTTCTTTCTTTTTTCACAGCCTTGATTTGAATTAAATTAGTCTTACTGATAAGAATAGTGCTGTTCGGTTTCATCCATTCAGGCTTAGAGAAGAAAGCAGAATCCCAGAGGCCTCAGCTGTCTTCTTAGGGCCGACAGAACAGTAAAAGAACCTCACATACCTCCTGACCTACAGGCCAGACAATCAACATGCTTCCACCTCAAGATGGATCAAGGCAGACACATGACTGCCAAAGATGCAACCTAGTGGAAACATGGGGACTACGGGACCAAACTAGGCTGAGGGTGAGGCTGGATGCAGTGAATCTGGTTTCTGGAGAGGGTATTGATCAGGTTTCTGTGCAGGCAGGACAGAAAATTGAGTTGAGGTGTAATTAAAGGAATGAGAACGGAAACAGCTCTAAGTTAGAAAACCCTGTTATAGGTAAAGCAACAAAAGGAGAAAAAAACCAAACAAACAAATACTATGTAAAACATAGACATACTTCATGAGTAGTGGTTTCTCCTAGATTTGGCTTATTTCTGAAATGTGTGGGTTACAAATGATTGCAAATATTTTATGATTGTAAATATACAAGAAACAGTCAAATATGTTAATTCAACACGTGTACTAGTTTGCTCAACATTGATATAAGCATCTAAGCATTAAAGATTGGTGACAAAGAAGCTGATCAGCGGCCCTCATCTGGATGTAGCTGTTGCTGCGCCCCACGTTCTGCAGGTTCTCAGTTAACACTTAGTGATTCCTAATAAAACCATTAAGTCTTATCAGAATGAACGTACCACACTCTGTGATTCTTCAGTCATCAACCTGGGTAGGGCAAAGCCCAGCTGAGAATTGCACACACCCAGACCTCAGCTGCAGCCTCTGTGGGACCCCTGTATAGGAGAAAGAAAGGAGACACGGTTATCCAATGATTATTTTGTCCAAGATTCACTGAAAGATGGCTGGCTTTCTGGCTACTTGACTATCTCAGTGAGTGAGCAGAGACTCCATATTACATCTGCCTGCCACAGCTCATCCAAGTCACAGTCTCAGTGACAAGATCTCCAGCTCCATTTGTTGAAGGTGTGGTGCTTTTGAAAATAAAGGTATGTTCTTGGCTAAAATGAAAGAACCAGGTCAGGCCTGGGGTCTGTGGCTTCCTGGTCAGGCCACTAACAAAGGGAAAAGTGTCAGAGGCTTCGTGCTCCATTGACAGCCACAGGTCAGGAGGTGATTGTGTCAGGACACACATTCCACTTGCTGCAGAAGGTAGAGGTTTAAGCTAGGATCCCAGGATCAGCTTGTGTATCTAATGCCATGTCTTATCTTTAGGAGAAAAATAACAAGATATAAAAAAAACAAAAGCAAAGCAACCTGGGAGGGGAAGGAAGTTCCCACTCTCCCTTATACTCTAGGCTCACATGGAACTGTAGGCTACTCAAGGAAAGGATAATTCCTATGGAACATTAATTCAACTTTTTCCAACCATTAGCCAGACTCATTCCAATTTTATATACTCTGTGGGAGGAAAAAGAAATGTTAAATTTTTCTGTAGTTCCAACTGTGTGCACAATCCTTTCATCTACCATCATACCCCATTCCCTGTTTCTGTGTATGTGTATGCACATATATGTGCATGTTTTTATATGCGTGGGTGCTCATGCATTTGTACATATGTGTGTATGAATGCAAGGCTGTGCCTTCTGGAGTTCCAGTTTCCTTCTGGAACTTGTGCATCTTAGTGAGATAAAAATGTTCACTGCTGGCTGGTCAGAAGAACCCCACGTATCATCTTGTCTCCACCTACCGAGTGCCATGATTACTAGCATGCACCTCTTTTATATGACCTCTGGGGAATCAAACTTGGGTCCTCATGTTTACAAAGCAAGTATGCTACTAACCGACCCATCTTCCCATCAACTTGCCTCTTTATAAACCTTAGTGTTCTACCCCAAAGATGTGCTTTCTCCCTGTGTGCTGGTTCTGAGGATATCAGCTTCATAAATTTTCTAATCACTCTTTTTATTTTTTTCATATACAGCTGCTCATTTATTTATTCCTTCCTTTTTCCAGAGATAATATTTAAATGTTCTTTTTATGCTTTGATGACTCAGTGGGCTAAAGGCATTTGCTGCCAAGCCTGAAGACCTGACTTGAGTTTGACCCCCAGGACTCACTCATATGCTGGGAGAAAGGAACCAACTCTCACTAAACATCCTCCGGCCTCGCTTCCATCGGTGCCATTTCATGTGTATCTCAAGTCCCCTACCCCTGATAAACGAACAAATATATATTTCAGGTAGCTGTGAAGATATTTTAGATGTTGAAACTCCGACTAAACTCCAAGTCTAGTCTGGTGTACTTTGATGGAGCATTAGGAGCATCCCAGGGCAAAATGTGTGTGTCAGAGTGTGATAGAGTATGCTGTGTGTGTAAGGGAGTTTTGGTACATTGGTGGTGGTGGTAGTGGTTGTGGTGGTGGTGATGGTGGTGATGATGAGTTAAAGAAACACATGTGAATGGGGGCCAATATTACTCTTTACTAAAAATGGGCCTAAAATCACAAATATTTCTAAGATGGAAAATGGCACAATTTAAAAGCACAAGGTAACACATTTGTGACACAACATGATATGAGCCCACATGAGTGTGAGCTTTAGAAATAACTCTGCAAAATAGCTTTGGTTTTCCTGTGTGTGTGTGTGTGTGTGTGTGTGTGTGAGAGAGAGAGAGAGAGAGAGAGAGAGAGAGAGAGAGAGAGAGAGAGAGAGAGAAAGACAGAGAGACACAGAAAGAATAGTACTTAATTCAAACTGCCTTTAAAATAGATGTGTAGATGTGGTTGTACTAACCTGTATGGATCCCATCCCTTCTAAAAAGAACACAACTGCGAGCCTTTGCAGACAGTGGGGGGGGGGGGGGATGTAGGTAAAGTATTCACCCTTCCTCATAACCATCAACAATGGCTCATAACCTTCAACCTTCTCAACACTGTATTTCTTTTCTGACTGGCATGGCATACTTCTACAGAACCAGAAGGCCCAGTCAGTGGCCAGAGATTAGAAACAGAGACTGTGTGCAAGCCTGGCCAAGCGTCATGTTCCTGTGTCCACACAGCAATGTAAGGGTACCACCATCACGCCAATACTGCAGTGCATCAAGCCGGTACTGCAGATTATGGAACTGAGGCCCTGAGATACTGGGGTGCCATCATTTAGCTTGTCAGTTTAAACCCTGCATTTGAATTCTGATGGTCTTGCCACCATGCCTTAGAATGCACTACACTTCTCAACAGAGACATTTTTGAAAGAGTTGAGCAAAGTATTACTTAGTTGTTTGGGTCATCGCTATCCACACTGATGCAGTGGACCCAGAAGAGAAAAATGCCCAAGACCTTATTCCTCACTACAAATTGATTATCTGAGGCTGCTGTATCATCATAGTAGGCTGTGTGATCATTATATTAGGCATCACAGTTAATATCTAATGGTACTTGTAACATCACAAATGGAATGCTACAGCATATGTTATCTCCACTGCACCTTGCTGCTCTGAAGGCTCATTGAAAAAGTTTGTGTTACGTACAGTGAGATAGAATCAGATGCCCACAGAGAGCCATACATAGGTGTCAGGACTTCAAATGTTTTTGTTTGTCACTGATGCAACCTTCTCTAGCCAGGTCCAGCAGTGGGTACTGTATATACCTCTTAAAGCTGACAAATTACATCTAAAAAGTCCGTTAAAATCACATTAAAAATTAGAAAATCACACTTTTACTGACTTTCTACCCTTTGACATAGACTAATATCTTGCTTACTAATTTGTTTTCCTGTAGTCTTCTGTGACCCAACGTTCTTAATCTCAAAAGAAGGCCAGAAATGAACTATGACTCCCAAGGTGAGGCCTGGCAGGCATCTCAGGGTGGTATACAGACTCCTGTCTCTGCATCTGAGTCTGGAAGTTTGCTCTTTGCAAACTTGTTTTTTTTTCTTTCATGTTTTTTTCCATGCTATTACACTATCTTCCTCCACATTTCAAATATGGTGATTGGGTAGTGGCTCATACAATTTTTAAAATGCCATATTTACTGATTTTGACTTCTTTGAGGCTAGTTTTATAGTAGTGGGCCAATTTCGCACACATCGATGGAAAATTTGGGCTTTGGGAAGTAAATATAAAATATCTGCCAATACATGAACACAGAGCAGCTGCCAATGGCAACACCGTAAAGGCTTTGCCAAGTGGCTCCACCTGCAGATTCCAGCAGCCATCCTTGATGCCACCCGGAGAATGCGAGCAGACAAGTGGGATGGCCCCCACATCCTCTCTAGATGAGCAGGGCACAGGCAGGATATTTTGCAGCATTTGATCTTGGGTAGCTCTATGACTGTCTTAGTTTGAGGATAAGAACAAGGGCAATGCTTCAAGTGGAAATCCAGTTACTAGTTTGTGGAATCGGAAAACTCCAGAGTCCAGCACTCCTCTAAGGCCCCAACCTTCTCTAAGGGCAGATAACAGAGGTGCAGAGAGGCCCTTTGTTTCCTAGAGAATACATTCCCCAGTTTGATTTGGGATCCTGCAGGAGTCAGAGGTCATGTCATGACACGCTACAAGTGGTCCAGACAGTTCACCATCATCACGAAGCTAGGCACACAATCATAAGAGACAGTACATGACATTAGTATATAGGGATTAAATCAGGTAGTTCTGATCAATCTGGAGCCTTAGACAACTCTTACATGAACCACAGCTCCACCTGAGTGCCTGAGATCACACTGAGTGGTGGATGGAACACACTTTCGTTGAGGATCACATGGACAGAGTGGACCTGAAAAGCTTTTTTCATTCATATTTCTTTATTCGCTGGAGTGTGCGTCCTTTCTCTCCTGCCCCAAACAAGGGTGCTGTGTTTGAAAACAGCAGCAAGAACCAGTTGTGTTGATCTGGTTTGTGCCACTCAAGGACATAAAAGAAGATGTGAGGTAAAGAAACCGATGAAGTGAACCATTCAAGCCGAATTCCTCACAACTGTGCACACCAACAGCAAGCAGAGGATCTTCAGCTAAAACACCAGAGCTCACATCTGTCCACATGTGCTGCACAACTGAGTTCCTTCTCCAAACAATCATCAGTGCTTGCACACACACATACACACACACACACACACACACCCTACTTGGATTCATGCACACATATGCTCACACAAGCACCCAGGTTGTTCTAGTGTACAGACTAGGCTAAGGACTACTGTTCTGCACACACACACACACACACACACACACACACACACACACAGAGAGAGAGAGAGAGAGAGAGAGAACTGCAGAGAGTCCTCCATCACAAGAAAGGAAAGCCCAAGAACAGCTATACTCTGTCCCACATCTGTGACCCAATAGCTTCATTGTAAGCCTTAAGGCTCTTGGTGACACTACTACTGACTCACTTATGGGAAATTCAAAAAAGGAGAACTCAGAGCGTGCACAAGACATCAAAGCAGCATAAGAAGCTCTATAGCTCTGGCTGGCCTTGTACTCATAGTAACCCTCCTGTCTCAGCCTCATAAGTGTTGGGCTGCAGACAGGAGGCACCATACCTGGCTGTTCTTAGGTTTAACCTACAAAGCTGTAATACAACTCTGCTTTCTTCTAACTACTACACCAGTGATCTTTTTGACTTGAGCTTAAATCCCTTTTTGATATGAAATAAGCGTGCCCTGGGCTCAAAACAGTGAGATTCTAAGTCAGTGATTTAACAAGCAGTGAGAACACAGTAAATCCCCAGGCCCACCATTCTAGAGGACTTAAGCTAGCACCATCCTGTTCTTGTAACAAGTCAGAGCAGGAGATGCTGATGGCTGAGAGTCAAGAGCTCAGCCCAGGGGAAGGTGGTAAGTTTTGTCCTAAAGAAGCTCACTACAGACTCCAGAATGCAAACTAGAGGGTAGTATATATGCTAAGGTATTAAATGGGAGGAAGCTTTTCCCTTTGATCAGAGACTGAATGGGTGTGTATGTGCTTTTATGGGCAAGTTTTGGCCGTGTGTTAACAGCAAAACTAGATGGGTGGATGCTGCCCAGCTCTGCTCCTGACACTATGTACTTTGTGCTCCTGGTGTCTCTCCTACCTTAGAGGCAGGGTTGGTGGGGGTAGGGGGGAAGGGGCTGTACCCCAGGTATCTGAAACCATTCTCATTGCCACTACAAGGAGCTGTCTAGATTTTTCTGGATGACCTCCCAAAATACATAGAGCTGTGATTCTAAGACTGTAGAGTTGATGCCCAGCACCCCACCAAGCCCAGGTCCTTTGTGTGAGTGGCATGACCAGATTCCCCTGCTGCCTTGTTCTCTGCTTCCCCCTATTGGTGTGGAGTGGGAAGTAAGGAGCTGAGCTGAAGATTAGCAAGGAGACAGTGTGTTCAGACAAGTGAAGGCTGCTGCTGACCTCAGGCAGGAAATTCCTGCAGAGTGACAAGGAGGAGTGGGGATGAGTGAGAGGGGGCTGTGGTTGAAGGCACTGTCTTATAAAGCATTGTGTGTAATTAGGTCCCAGAAGAGCATGCTTGCATTAATAATAAAAGTATGAAGTGTTCCTGCATTCCAATATCCTAAAATCGGTTTTCAGCCTTGATACGGCAGCTCACACCTGTAATCCAAGCACTTGAGGGACCAATGTGGATATGAGAGAGAGAGAGAGAGAGAGAGAGAGAGAGAGAGAAAGAGAGAGAGAGAGAGAGACCAGGATACATTACTGTCACCAAATCTTGTTCTCTATGAGAACATTTGTGAAGCCTGCTCTTAGGAAAATCTTAAGGCTGCCTGGGGGAAAACAAAAACAAAAACAAATCAGAAGCCAGATTTACAGCAGAGAAGTCACCCAGAAACAGTGGTGCAGAGGATACAAGCTCTGCTCAGTGGTGCAGCCCCAGAGCCATGTCTGAGATCAGATGCAATGGGCCTTGTTCCATACTGCAACATCTCATGATCCGAAGGGATAGAGGGAGAATAAAGACAGGAGGCCGAGACAATACTCATGTGTGTCTTTAGGGGCTGCCCACCAAGAGTTCTCAGGAAAGAAAGGGAGTTAAAGACTTCAGAGAAGTGCCCCTGGAGCCCCACTGTCAGAGAAATGAGCTTTCACTTCTGACATGCCCACGGATTCTACATGATGACACACGCTGTCATTCCAAGATGCAGAAATGAGAGGGCCAAGAGAGCTGGATGTGAACACACTGCTACCACCACATGGCTCTGGCTACCTAGACAAAGATCAGAGTTGAGGGCATGCAGGAACAAAGCACACCCATATTGAGAAGGTGTATTTCTTCAGCTGTGGCAGAGCCAACCTCTGCCCTGAGACTAACCTCCCCATCTTGGGAGCCCATGGGTGCCCTTGCCCTTAGCATGAGGGTAGGCAAGAAGGCCAGTCCACAGGTGACTGACAGGCAGTCTCCTCCTGGTTCACCTATGTCAGGCCATTTCTTTTGTATTTTAATACATAAACCCAGAGGGGAACGTGTAGGATAAGATTATTAGGAGAAACTTAAGCTTCTAAAGGCTTGGGTCCAAGAATCCCTGCATGCTGAGGTCATTTCTGCACAGGGCTGTCAGCCGCAGGAGCTGACACCTCTGCTGGGAATCAGACCTTAAGAGAGCAGTGAGATAAGCAGGGGTGGCAAGCGTGGGTAGGGGAGGAAACCAAGCTAGAGTCCTTTGGGGAATCCGCATTTCCAGTGTGAAGTATAAAATCAGTGTCACGTCTCAGGCAAGGAGGAGGAGGAGACTCAGAGGTCTCGCAGAGACAGGAGAGGCATATTGGGGACCATGGATGCTAAAAGCAACCAGATGCTATTTTGGTCATGTGACTCTGCTTCCGAAGCTCCTTATTATCCAAGCATGTCCAGGGATAATGTATGTCCCCACCATGTTCTCAGACACACTCAGGCACCAAAGCCCAGCACCAGCCTGGTTGTCCTTGTTGAATATTTCAGACAGGTTTCAATTTAGAAAGAAATGGGGGGGGCAGTTGGCAAGAAGCTAGAGCCTAAAAATTTTGACTTGAGCAAAATAAACCCTCATCTCAAAGTCTAACTTGATACCAGCCCTTCTTCGGTTCAGCTGAGGGCGAGAAGCCTTGCAAACATCAGCTCAAGACAGGGCACCAGGGAGAGAGGAGAGAGGAGAGGAGACAGCCTTCCAAACAGGATCATCTCTGTGTTATAAATGAGAACAAGACTGGTTTAAATATGCTTTACATTTTATCATTCTATCTGTTCTTATCAGTAAGGGCAGCAACACCCACCTCTCAGGGAAACATGAGCAGAAGTCTGATGACATTGTCTGGCATCACTTACCATGTAAATAAAACAGTCATTTAGTTCTTGTTGAGAACCTTAGCGTGTGCATAGCATTATGTTGGGTATTATAGGACATCTCATCATACCACATTATACCATACCACATTATATCATCATATCCTGATCCTGAAGAAGCTAACCTTACAGTCAGAGAAGCAAACTATGGAGCAACTAAAGCTTAGTAGGGTACAATGGGAACAATAACCTTGCCTGGCTATGGCCTCCTGGATGTCGGGTCCATATGAAGCCATGCCATTTCTTCATTCATCAGAGCATCTGAGGTCTCTGAGGTTGCCACAGAAGAGCTCAGGAAGTAGGAGGCGTAGATAGGGCTGGGCAGGAGCAGTGATCTCAGGGCTGACTTCTGTGTCAGGTGGGAGAAAAGCATGCTTTACACACCAGGCTTCGGTTTATACTGCAGGCACAATGGCAGTATACCCTGAAGCCAAAGGCACTCTGGGAAATACGTTTTGTGGGGGTGGGGTGGGGTGAGTGGGCACCAGGGGAGGTATTTTGAGATAGAGTTTCTTTGTATAGACCTGGCTATCCTGCAACTTGTTCAGGCTAGTCTTGAACTCAGAGCTCCAACTGCCTCTGCCTCCTGAGTGCTTGGATGCTGGCACTCAGCCATGTATCCCCCCGCCCCCCAGGAAGTGCCTTTTGTCACTTGGTAAGTTGCATGCTATGAGACCACTGAGCCAGATGGTGTCTTCCATCATTAGCTCTTGGTGTTTCCTTTTTAGCAGCAGCAAATCATGGGGGAGGGAAACCATCCCATAAGGAAGAAAGAGGGGCAGTGAGAAAAGATGCTGTCCTCAGAGCCATTGTATTGTCAAAGAGTAGAAACTCAAATACCCTAAGCCAAGAGATTCAAGTACTGATCAAAAGTGTGTAAAAACCCAACAAGAGACATAAAATGCAGAGAACTTTACTCCAGCTTTGTAGACCTACAGCTAAGTCACAGCCACTAGGCACTGAGGGTGGTCAGGGTCTAGAGGCTCCACTGTCTGTTTAGCCAGGGTGCCTGATATAAATGGGGGATGCTTGCAGCCTGCTCATTGATACCACTCTGAGGGGTCTGTATTCACTTTAAAAGAAGGAATGAAATTCGTGTTAACAGCTATTTCCATTTTGAGTTTACCCCTTTTGTTCGAGAAACTTTAAAAAAGAAAGGAAAGTCTACGATTGGTATTGGGATGGTTGTCTGCAATGGGTTGTATGTTGTTTTCCTTTTTCTAGAAGCACTGTTTGGCTATTGTCACATGCTCCATCAGGAAAGGGTGATACAAACTGGGGAGGCTTGCTTGATGGAGTCACTGGTTATGTCTGGGGTACCAGATACAAGGAGACACCTGGGTTGCTGCTGCCAAGGGTGCTGAGGATGCCCTGGGAAGCTCCTCTTGGTGGAGCACAGCTAGTGGCTGCTTTGGTCTGAGGAAACTCCACCCTTGGCAGCCAGCAGCATTAGAGAGGTTCCATCTCTTCAGGGGCAGGTTGGGAATGACAGAGTATCCTCATACCAGACCCAGTGAACATCAACAGCCAAGTGGCATGTTGGGAAATACATTGAGCAGAAATATACCCCTCAATATAGTCAGAGGTGGTGTTAACAGCAGGGAGCCTAGGCACCCCATCATGTGTACAACTCATGAATCTTTAATTCTTCAGGATCAGCTGCAGCCACCTGTGGTATCCAGGCTTTAATGAGTGTGTGTGTGTGTGTGTGTGTGTGTGTGTGTGTGTGTGTGCACTGGGGAGTGGTCAGGAATAATGCTAGTTATGTCATCTCAGCTTTTGCCAAACACACTATATCCTTACCCCAAGCACAGTATTCCCTCTGCTTCTCTGCTCCCCAGAAGTGCATACTCGAGTCAGCTGTTGCTTATGTCTTAGACCTGTAGAGTCCTGCTTTCTTGCTTGCTGCAATAAGGGGCATGATTTGGTCATATCTCAATGGCCCTAGTAATGACAGGATAACACAGATGTGCAAGAGGACAAGCACTGGCAGGGTGTAAGGTAAGACACTTCCAGGTACCCTTTGGGGAGCTGAACTGAACTCAGAACACTGCCCCTCTACCCTAGTCCACCTAGGATAGCCTCAGACATGCCTTCTGCAGACCACCAAAGCATCTGAGCTCATTTCCTCCAGACAGGTTTTCAGACCCCTAACCTTCAGCACCGATGTTCCCTCCACCATGCCAGCAGCTGTGTGCCACTCAGAATGCTCCAACGCCTCAGCTCCAGAAGGTTCCAGGGACTGCTCAAGGAATGTGTTGTCTTGCATTGCAGGAACTATCGCCCCCTCCCTACTTCCTGCTACCATATGAATGGCTTCCCAGGAAGAGAAGGAGGGAGGGGGAAAGAGGGAGGCCAGGAGTGTGGCTGTCTCTAGGAGCCTTCTAAGCAAAGAGAACGGATCCCTGAGTTTGGGGAAAGCCTAACAATGCAGGGATACCCCTCATCCCCTGAGTGGTGCTCAGCGTTTGTACAGCCTTCAATTTTTTTCTCCTGTCCACCTCAGTTCCAATGTGCACAACACCCTACAAGAGGATGGGGAGGGGGGAGCGAACTGGGTTTGTTTGGGCTAACTCCACAGGGAAGCACAGAACAATAATGGCCCATCAGCTGTCCTTAACATGCTCCCAAGTTATCATAACCCTATGCTTATGGGCTGAATACAGGTGAAGTCACAATTTGGGTCAAAACAGAACCAGAGACACTTTATCTCCCAGACAGTGGTGCACATGCACCTTTTCAGTAGCCTTCTGCCAAGTCAGTACAATAAACAGAGCCAGCCGTGAGAGGCTGTGAATCTCACAGCTGAAGATCTCCCTCCTCTGGAAGTACTGACACCAGAATATAAGGAC
This sequence comes from Mus minutoides, assembly GCA_902729485.2. Classification (NCBI taxonomy): domain Eukaryota; kingdom Metazoa; phylum Chordata; class Mammalia; order Rodentia; family Muridae; genus Mus; species Mus minutoides. The sequence goes on from LR749548.1 coordinate 542,817, forward strand.
AATGAAAACGTAGGCAATCAACAACTCCACATGGACTCACTCCATGAAGCCTAAGTAGCTATGCTTCTCTGGCACACATCTACTAGAACAACCTTTGAGAACAGGGCATGCTCTGTTTAAGGACTGCCTTTGCCAGCTGCCCCAAAGGGGAAGGCCATGATCGTATGGGGCTTTATGAGTTCTCACATAAAGTCAATACTTGAAATCTGATTCTGTATTTTAAAAATAAATAACTTACATCCTGTCATGGCCTTAATTCTGGGACAGCACAAGAAAGGGCACCATGTTCGAGGAAGCAAAAGTTAGGGGAGGGTTTCCTACTTCAGCTACACGATGGTGAAATCTAGACACAGGCTTTCCCAGGATGTGAGAGGCTTTCTTAGCACCTGCACCAAACTTAACCAGCTAGGGGTAGCCACTTCACTCCATCATCAACGATCCTATGTTTATTAGACCGTGACCTGTTCAGGGGTAGTGTGTTATTTGCACATGGAGACACCAAGAATCTTAGTGTTAAAGAACAGCCCCTGACTGTGGGAAGTCCTGGCACTGCTTGGTGCAGACCTGCCCACGGTCTCCCCAAAGCATGCCTCTGCTCAGTGATTCACAAATGGTTCCTGTGGGTGGGTCCCTGCGGGAGCCAGCCTCGAGCTCAGCTGGAGCTCAGTTGAAGCTGCTGGAAAGAGAGGCCCCATTGGTGATTGGCAAGCGATCAGGTCATGGGTCTCTGGGCACACAGCAGCTGTGGTGCACCGGGTCTGTTTGGGGAGGGAGGTCTGTCTGCTGTTTGACATTCTAACACACAGCCACAGGGTAAGAGCTTCTATCTGCTCTGCACCCCCAATTCCCCACCCTCACTCAGTAACTGGGCTTCCTTCAAATAAAGTCACGATCATCAATGACGTTGGAAGTTCAAAATCTCAACTTGCTAATAATTTAGTTTTCCCCCGCTGTATTTAGAACTGACCAACATATCCCTTAAAAATGATAGCAGAAATCTCTCCAACACAAAGTCTATAGACTTTTTCCTTTTTAGGCTTTTTTTTTTTTTTCATTTAAACATCCACACACCCCCCTAACCTTTCCCAATGTCATTACAATCTTTGACTGTCAGATTTCTAAGTTATGTTTTGGCTCTAGATAGTTTTTTTTACTAGCTTACTGATATATTCTGCCCTTTAAATTGACTTTAAGGAAGGGGGTATGATAATGTTATTTGGTATAGCAATGACTGTGGAGTGATTCCCAAACTGTTTTACCTGGACTGGAGTCATTTTACCATTATGAAGTGAGACTCTGAGACAGGCAGCATGCTGTCAGACCAGATAAGACAGAAAACAAGATTTGTACAAATCAGAAATTCAAAATACTTTCATGGAAATGTTTCTCTTCTGTATAACATCTACTTAGGAGTTACAGAAAGTCAAAGCACGTGTTTTAACCTTAAGATGATAAAATATGTTTATACAAGACATATGACAATATGGACCAATCATTTTGTTTCTTGAACAGCTACTAGACTGCAGAAGACTATTATTCCAAACAGCCAACTTTCAGACTTGTATAATCAATATTAAATAATGTGAATTTGTTCACAGACCAATCTTGCTGAAGTCCAACTAAGGGTAAACATTACAAGACCTTTCTCCTTATTTCTCATGAGTGAGGAGCATGCTTTTCTCCTGTGTGTGTCTGTGTGTGTGTGTGTGTGTGTGTGTGTGTGTGTGTGTGTGTGTAGCCACCTTATCCCAGTATGAACAATATACCATACATAAAGTATTAGGTGTTTTTTAGTATGGTAAGTTTTAAAGAATTTTGCTCAGTGTCTGTCAGCACATGAGGAGTAACTCTCTCCTTGGTCACTGGCTTCAAATTTGCTTTGACCTACATACAAAGTAGGCACAGGTACCAGGGACCATCAGGACCAGGATTGATATAATATATGTTCTCTGGTATAGCAGAGCTGATTGTGCCCTTCTTCTTGGCTGTTCTTGGATGCATAGGCCACCCACAGAGACCTAAGCATGTAAGTCTTCTCTTTCTCCAGAGAGGAACTCTTGGGTCTGCATCACATTCATCACATGCTATGTGTGAGTCATACCTGCCTCTGACCCTGTTCATATTTTCTTGCCTTTCTTCTTACTGACTTCCCTCTTTCCTTTGTCTACTGGCTTCCTTCCTTCCTTCCTTCCTTCCTTCCTTCCTTCCTTCCTTCCTTCCTTCCTCCCTCCCTCCCTCCCTCCCTCTCTCACACATGAGCCTTACTTACCGGGTGCTGCACATTGCTCTCAGCACTTGGCTTTTGATGAAGAATAAAACGAGATTTGAAGGTTATATAACTCTAACCATTCCAAAAGTTTATTTTAACTGGGAGGTTAAATAAGGAAATATCATAAAGATATAAGACTATCCCAAATATCAAGTTCATGCATATTTAACCAAAAAAAAGCATTTGACCCTGTATTAGGTGCTAAGTTAAAACCTGTTGATACAATGCAGAAGACATGGTCTGGTCTCTTGTGAATAAGGCATGAGTGTACATGGGTTTCTCTGTCTACTCCAAAGTATGTGTCCACAATGGCATAATAGTACCCTCCTCGGTTGCTGTGTCAGCATGAATGCGCTTCACTAGCACTGCAGAGCACCCTCATGTGGAAAAGGAAGAGACTCCACAGCAGTCCTTCCACAAGTCAGAAACATAGTCATGACAAAGTGAAGTAGAAAGCCATTCTGCAGACAGGTCATCAAGCTGGATACCCGAAGGTTCGGATAAAAGAGGGATTAGCTAACCAATCAGCCAGTAACTGTTGTCTAAATATTCAGAATGTTTTGGCCCAATAGAGAAAATCTGTGTAGAAATGATGCTGTCTGCTCTCCACTGTGAGTCTGGGTATCTGTGTGCAGTGAGCCTGGAAGCGTGGGACCACTTTCCTTAGAAATGAGGAGGAGGAGGAGGGGCTGCCAGACTTCAAGACAAACTTAACTGAGATGTCAAATTGCAGCGACTGTGCCTGCCACTAAATATGCTGATATATGCACATGCTCGTGGCTGGTGTCTGCTCACAATGAACAATGAGTTCTTCCCATCCTGGAAAGATCGACAGCTCTGTGTGTTCAAATGACTAGGACTGAACGGAAAGCAGAACTGGATCGGATGCTTGAACTCTTAAAGAATTGAAATGGGATCTTTGTCTCGCCTAAAACTTTGCTGAAATCAAGGTTGACAACTAAATAGCAGACACGGTAAACCTCAAGCAATGATCTGATGTGTGAACCAAGTCCTTGAGGGGCCAGTTGACTGTTTCAGGGCTGCTTGCAAAGTCCCTCAGTCATCATCAGAATTAAATCCCTTTATTTCCATCCATTCAGTAGGCCATTCAACTCATATTTCTTTGATATCTACTATGACAATGGTAAGCAGGTTCAGTCCCAAGAACATAGTAAAAACAATAGAACATCACAAATGACCGTTTTCAGTACTAGAGTTGGAGGAACTTTTTTGTGACTCAGAAACATGTGCTGTGATCGCCCATCTTTACAGTAACCTTGATGAGGTAATTCTTCATATTCAGATAGTCACAGATATCCAGCTAAGCACGACTTTAGGCTAACTTCAGGATGATGTCACTATGGCCCAGCACACCTAAGCTAGAAGTCCTTTCTTCCCTCTGGGCACCTACCCTTCCTTCCTGAGTCACTTCTTGTTCTCCCTTCACCCACAAGAGCACCCTGTAGTGTTACCCTTTACAGGGAACAATGTCCTCAAATATTGAAAATTAGAGGTTGCTGTCTCCTAAGGAGAATCACAATTCTTAGATGGATGTGGGCTGGGAAGAACAACTTTGGTGCCTAAGTCTACCTTATCTCAGATGAAGCGATGTACTCAGGTGAGAGAGGATAGGACAACACTCAAAGAGAGCACTCATCAAGCTGTCCTAAGTAGCAATCTCTTGAGAATAGTCATGTGCCTAGAAGAGGCCATCAGGGGGCCACCAACTATCATAGCAACAGTCACAAGCCAAATATGGCGGGTGTGAAAATAGACACAGGTCTCAACTGTGAGAATAACAGAAGCCATTGACAATAAAAACAGTATCTGCCACCTTGTATCTCAGAGCAGTATGTATTCCCTTCCAGGATCCAATGCTCATCAAGTGGCAGTGGTGAACAAGGACTGCATCACTTAACCTGCTGTATCACAGGGCCGTGGCGTGGCCTGCCCACAGTCACCCTAAGGGCAGGTGTCAAAGGGCCCTCCTCCTAGTTCTCGAAGTTTTTTTTTTTATTCCAGAATAAATATTTGACTTGAAGTTATGGAGAGACAATGAACAAAGAAGATGCAAATGGGAAACAAAGGTGCTGTAGCCATACCAGGCCCAACAGCCTTCTGAATAAGGAGCTACTATCATACAAGAGGGCATGAGTTACATGTACCATTAAAGTTTGAAAGCGGCCTAGTTTTAGGCTGCTCCTCTGCAGATGTGAAGACAAGAGAATCCATAGTGTGGAGGTGAGTATGCCTGTCAGAACACAGTGGTCTGGAGGAATACGGTCAAGCTCAGGAGCTGACAAATCAGGGGCAAGGAAAACTAGAGTGCTAGACTGAGGAGACCCACTGCTGGGATGAGAAGGGAGGGGACCCTAAGGTGGCTCACACTCCGAGGAGAAGAGCAAGCCTATCACAGTGCATCCCTGTGCTCCTGTCTCACACACGCTGTTGTCCCATTATCCTTTCTACACAGCATCCTCTTCCCTTGATTTCAGTGTAACCTGCATTACTGTCCTACCTGCCCCTAGCTCTTATTTCTTCCCAGAGCACTTGTAGTAACTAAGGTCCAGGAAGTGGGTGGCCTCTCTAACTCTATCATTGCTGACCAAACAGCCTGAGTACACTAATCCTGTGACCTGAACAGTCCCAATGGTACACAAATGCCTGGCATGACAATGTCCCAGTAAAACTTTATTTACAGAAACAAGCAGTGGGTGGGGACTGCTGAACCCCTCCAATTGCCTTTGTGTGAAGCCACAGGTCTGGCATTTGGAGGAAATGATTGGTGTCTGAGGATGTCATACGCAACCGAGTTGATGTGGTTAGTGTAACCTGAAGCATGCTGGGAATGGATTAAAAATGAAAAGCCCAATTGACAATTGTTCTACTCTATGAAATATGAAAACGACACTGTGTTTGCTATATTTAGTCAAGTAAAAATATAAACATTTGTTTTTAGTTGTTTTGAAACATGGTCAAGTGTAGTCTAGGCTATCTGTGGCTGATGATAACCTTGAACTTCTGACTCTCTTCCTCCATCTCTGGAGTACTAGGTTTACAGGCATGTGCTATCATGCTTGGTTTTATACTTTGCTGACCAGCAAGCCCAGAGATGCATACATGTTAGGCAGGCATGTTCTCAGTGGAACCAACACACCTGTCTTAAAGTTTATTCTGTGATTTTTTTTTAGAGTTTGGTCCTGCCTTGGAAATTAGGTGAAATTAACTGTGATGGTTACATATCTCTCTCAGCAATCTCTGCACATCCACTTTAATCCATCCCCTGTTAGCAGTGCCAGACAAGGCAAGAAGGACACTGTGCCTGGATTCCCAGGAAGCATCTGAGACAAGTAGCTGAAGAAGTCCCCACTCTGTGTACTTCACTGTCCCACTAAGCTGCTTACTTCTTTCGCATTCGACGGCTGAAATGAATCCTTCAAAGCAACTGTTGGCTTAAATACACAGATACTAAGGATCTATTTTCCAGATATAGATATCTAAAGATCTATTTTCCAGAAAAACTTTAATCCAGCTCAGCCCCACTATAGCAATTATTGGAGCAGCTGTTGGTTTAAAAAAATAAATCACAAAATAGGAGATATTCTTTATGCCTCAGAAGCAAGTGTGTCACTCAGGTCTGTGCTTGCAGACCCTCTGTGGTAGGAAAGGTGAGTAGAGATGCCATTCGAAGGTCGGGAGTTGAATCCGGAGCCTAGCTTTGTTGCACAAGCTCTCTGCATTGAGCTACATCCCAGCCTGAGATGTCAAGCTGACGGCTGGTTTTAGACAGTAGATTCACCACATTCAACTTCAAGGTCAAGAGTATTCTTTTCAGACCCCTGGAAGTGATGTTACTGAATATAGAGCAAAAGGCTCAAGTCTCTCTCTCTTTTTCTTTTTCTTTCTTTTTCTCTTTCTTTCTTTCTTTCTTTCTTTCTTTCTTTCTTTCTTTCTTTCTTTCTTTCTCTCTCTCTTCTCTTCCCTCCCTCCCTCCCTCTCTCCTTCCTTTCTTCCTTCCTTTCTTTCTTTCTTTCTTTCTTTCTTTCTTTCTTTCTTTCTCTCTCTCTCTCTTTCTTTCTTTCTTTCTTTCTTTCTCATTTTCTTTCTTTCATTCTTTCTGTGTGTGACCCCGAATCTTTCTTTCTCTGTGTGATTCTGAGTCTGCTGGATCAGGAGGGCCAGCAGCATCACTTTCTGCCTAACCCTGAGTCTGGGTTATCTGAGTTCTGCATCTGCCCTTGCTTTCCAAATCCTGCTGTTTGATTGGACAGAGTAAGTGCTGAAGACAGAGATAATCTTCCCCTTCTATAGATCTTTAAAATTAATTGTGCCTCTGCCCAAAAGGTGAGAGAGTGGGCTGCCTCTCTGATTCTATCACTCCTGACCAAAACCCAAAGACTAAACATGATTTTTCTCAAAGGTCCTCTGTGTGTGTGTGTGTGTGGGGGGGGTGTTCTCCCAAGGCAGACATACAAGTATTTATTGTCTAAGTAGTATCAAAGGGTCTGAATGAGGCAGGACTCACTTCTGTCACAGGAGATAAAAGAGAGAAGATTTTCGGAAATCATGGCTTCCTGTGTGGGACATCACATACAGGAAGTCCGAGGCTATTATGGTTCAGGTATAAATGGCCCCAAGGCTCATGTATAGAAGACTTGATCCATACTGGTGATCCCCACAGGTGGTTGAATGATGAGGAAGCTGACCTTATCAATAGGTCAATCCATAGATCCATAAATGACTACACTTTCATGAAATGAGGCCTGTTCAAAGAAAGCAGGTCACTGGGGGAAGATCTCTGAATGGTGTATCTTATGTTTGGTCCCTTCCTGTCAGTCATTTTGCTAGCTGGCTGGCAGGAGGTGAGCAGGCTGGATACACCATCACCTTCCACCGAGTGTTTCTGCTCTACCACACACCTAAAGGCAATGGAGCCAGCCATGAATTGAAACCTCAACCATGAGCTGGCACCAGATGGCCTAACGCAACGGAGCCAGCCACAGAAGGTACCTGCGATGCCATGTGACAAAATTGATCTTTCTTTGTTTATACTGATTCTTCAGGAATTTTGTCACAGTGATGAAAAATTAACATCATCTTTACGGTACATCTAAAGGAACTCAAAGGAGGCAGTGATGGGGATCTGGATACTGGAAGGACTTATGATGGCTTTCCCCATAGTGACATCATGCCAATTTCTAAATACCAGGATGCACAGGGGAGCAGAGACTAACACAAGAAGTTCTCTGCGGAGTGAAGAAGGAAGTTCACTCTGAATCACCACAAGGGTTATGAAGTCTGTGGTGATTTGAATGAGAATGACTCCCATAGGTTCAAGTATTTGGGTACTTGGTCTCCTGTGGTTAGAGCTATTTGGATGGATTAGGAGATGTGGCCTTGTTGAAGGAGGTGTGTCATGGGAGGGGAAGTAGTTGGGTAGGGGTAGGAACTGAAGGGTGGTGGAGGGTATTTGAGGTTTCAAAAGCCCACATCATTCTCAGTTCTTTCTGCCTTGATTTTGTGGGGCAGATCTGAGCTCCAGAGCCATGCCTGCTAGCCTGCTGCCATGCTGCCTCCCCTGATGGTCCTAGACTTGCTCTCTGGAACTACAAGCCTCCATATTAAAGCTTTTGTCCTATAAGTTTCCTTGGTCATGGTGTGTTAGCACAAGAATGTAAAAGTAATTAAAACAACATGAGGCAATGAGGTGCCTACCAACAGAAGCACCTCAGTCCCCGCATCTACACTGGGGTGAGGTCCCCTGCATCTCTCACCAGTATAACACAGGAGCACAGATCAAGTCACCATCCACCATGTCCACCGTGATAACCCACACCCACAGGACTGGTAAACTGTCCTAGTCTCTGGGAAGGTAGCACTGTCATCTACACATCTATGAATACAAGGCAATCTTCCTTGTGAACACTCAGGGAGAAGAGGATGGATGCCACTGGGAAGGAACAGGGTGGGGCGGGGAGCGGCTTTCTGGAAATGCAACCTTTGAAGGGTGATGGGATATGGCTAATTAGGGATCCACCATGAGCAGAAGGAACAGAAAAGGTGGTCCTCACACAGACCATGAACAGAGTGGTCAGGCTCTCTGTCAGACACAGAGGAGAGAAATACAACCATGAGGTGCCGACTGTAGCTTTCCCGGGAGTCTCCCACACCACAGACTACAGATGATTGGCAAGTTGTGCAGTGGGGTACCATGAGTGAATAAGTGACAGTCCCAGAGAAAGCGTGGAAGGGGCGGAGGGGAGGCAGCAGTTGGGAGAGCTATTTTAGAGATGCAATTGGCAGGAAGTAGCCACTGACTGGCTGCCAGATTAATTATCCCAGAGAAAAGCTCTGGCCTTGTCACTCAGCCACACAAAAGCTTTCCGTAATTTCCCGTTATCAGGAGAGTGAAGTCATGGGCTCATCACCAGAGACTGTTGTAAGGTGGCTTCTGACCCCCCATGACCTACTCCACCTGTCCTCCAGGTGGCTCTCGGGTGTCCCTGTACAGAAACTGACTTCTCACCTAGAAATATTCTCTAAATTGCGCCCCCACCCCAGAGGAGCATCCTTCTTATGAAACTGATCACCTCACTTTGCCTTGCCAGAGTTCTTTGCATGGCTTTATAGTTATGGGATTGTGGCAAACATCCACCACATGTTACCTCCATCACTATTCTGCCTGGCAAAATCTCCTCTGAGAAAACCAGAACATCCTGTCGGCAGCCCTCCCCTACCTTTATCATACCTCCTTGACTAAAGGGCAACACTGGCTGGTTTTCTCTTTACACACAGTCTTTCCCCTGAGGAGGATCTTATCTAAGCAAAGATTTCACCACAATCATTTAGATCAAAAGGGTTGTAGCAGAAATGCCCCTAACACACAGCCAGCCAGAAAAACCAATATAGCAGAATCAAAAGCCACAGACATTTACTACTCCCTGTGTCCAGATTCAGGGCACCTGTTAGGTGCTGCTTAAGGACTGACATTTGGTCTCTCTGCCCTTCTGGCACTACACAGCCTCACCTGTGGCTTCGCATCTGAACACAGAGAGAGATCTAATTTCAAGATGACTTTGGACGAATGAAGAATTTGGGATTTGCATAACAAGATCATTCAGGGAATCAGAAAGGGAAGCTGATACCCACTCTAAGTAGGTAACACCAGTCACACTGCAGCTCTCCCGGAACAACTTCCCTAGAGCAGTAACCCGTGCCCCCCCCCCCGCCCCCGAGCTGGCAGCACATCTGTACCCAGCCTCTGAATTCTGTGCTGGTATAGCAAGACAAGAGGCAGTGTGTCCTGGATGAGGCCTCTGATCTGCCTCATCTGATAAACACCCTCCCAGTTCTTATCTAGTATGGATGATGGTTTATAAGATGGGAGGCGTGCAGTAAAGCTGGCCTTCAATGGTTGTCTCAGCTGAGGCCTCTAGACCCACTTTTCTATTAGGAAGCACATCGCCAGATGATATCCTCTGAAGTAAGATCCCAGGGTTGGGAAGAAAGAAGGGGAGTGGGCATGCTCAATTGCATTTGTATAAGCCAACCCTCGGGTACTGTGTAAGATGGGAGACAAGGCCAGGACTCCATGTCTCATCTCTTTGACTAGAGCTGGGTTTTAGACCTGCATATGACAGAGAGAAGGGTAGTGGAGCAAATAGGGAGTGAGAAAAGCTTCCTCCTTGGCGCATACTCTTGTTGTCCTGTTAAACCTGTGCTGTCCCCTGCTTGCATCAGGCTTGATGGACAGATGCCCATAGTGAAGGATTAGCAAGCAGCCACACTTTGTCAGAAAGGTCTGAATATTCCACCTAGTTCTGATCAGTTCTGCAATACCTTGGGCCACCCGTGAAGGAGTGTGCCTCTGCTTCAGCTATTAATGGGCAATGCCTAAGCATGTTAGATTCCAAATGTGTTTCCTTACCATAGTCAGGCCCTCCCGTTAGCTCCTTAATGGTCAGTTACAAGGGCTGCAGGATCTGGGTACATAACCATGCTGCTGGGGGAAAGGAGCAATCTGATCTTGGGGTAAGGGAAATAGAGGAGAGCCTGCAGCCTGGTTTGGAAAGGCACCCATCCAAAGAAAAAGTCTAATGGGAAGCAAAGGGGTCAGAGTCACCTGGAAAGTCTGCTGTGCCTCCTTGCTACTCTCCAGCCTGCTCCCACGTGGGTCTGATCCCTCTCACACATCCTCATGTGAGGCTATGGCGGGTGTAATATTACCGAGAATTCTCACTGCTTGCAGGGCTGTGTGTGTGTGTGTGTGTGTGTGTGTGTATCTATTACATACCCTCTCTGTCTAACCTGTGATAGGTGTGGGACAGATAGGTAGAAAGTGGGACATTAATACATGGGAATATGGAGAGGCTCTAGCCAGAAGTAGATGGCCAAGAGGAAAAAGACAGGAAAGAGTGCTGGTTTTGCAGAAAAGGCCATGACTTCAGTGCTGAGTTAGCCTGGGAGGGTTAGGGGGTGAGTGGCTGCTATTTACAAATAATGAATGAAGCTCAAGAAGTTCAACTTAGAGGTGAGTTAGGACCCAAGGAACAGGGGAGAGGAATGGGAACAGGGATGAGCTTGGAGCCTGAAGAGACTGCACATGCATCTACATACATTTAGCATGTATGGCCTCCCCCGACATAACATGTATACAAAGAAGCTATGCTTACGATACATCACTTTCTGTGAGGGGCACTTGGCTGATACGAAAACAAAACCTTAGAACGCAAGTTATGCAAAGAACCCTACATGCTTTCTTTCCCCATCCTGTCCATCTGAACCACACTGAGCTGGTGCACAAAGGCAGCTTACTTAGGAATTCCTACAGAGGGCCCAATGCCTGATCCAGGGGATGCCTGCTTACATTAAGCAGGATCTGAAAGCAGCTAATTTAGACATTCTGAAGAAGGCTGTGTTAACAGGATTAAGATCCTTTAATTTTGTGTGAGGTACTGAGACCGAGTCCAGCATCTCACACACGCCAGGCAGATATTCCACCACTGACTCCATCTTCTTTCTGAGATTTTATTTTAAGGCAGGGTTTCACTAAGTTGCCAAGTTGGTCTTGAACTTGAGATACTATGCTGATAGCCTCCCTCGTAGAGTAACTAGGATGATAGGCCAGCACCAAGGTTCTTAACCAAATAACTATTATTTTTAGGAAGTTGTGAGAGTGTCAAGAGGAAGGAAAGAAATCATGCTTGATGATTCCGTGGGAGACTTGGCAAGGATATGCCCAGTGATAGGACACTATGGAGCTGCTTGGTACCACAGCTGTGGTCCAACCCTGAATACATTTATGCTGCTACTCTTGGGAGTCACTATTCTGGAAGCCATGTGTAAAGCTGGCCTTAGTTTGAAATCAGGAGGTCTTTCTAAGCTGAGAGCTGTTTTGAAATATTCACTGAACAGCTCACCTACCTGTGCCTCGGTTGGCAAGCTCTGCCGTTGCCCTGCTATTGGCATTGTTAAAAACAGATCTTTCTAACATGCCTCTATGAAGAGACGTCACAGATGTGCATAGAGACTTGCAGAGCAAAGGAAAACAACTTACATCCACTATTTGCTTCATTTTGTAAATCATATTGTGTGTGTGTGGGGTGTGTTACTGTGTGTGTACATTAATGTACATGCATGTGAAGACCAGAGAGCGATGGTTGCTTTGCACCTGAATTTTTGTGTCAGGGTCTCTCACTACATCTGGAGCTCACTGATAGACTAGAAGCCGCCCTCCCCCAGGCAGCCCCAGGGTTTCTTCTGTGTCTGAGACACACCTACCATACTCAGCTTTACATGAGTGCTGGAGAATCCCGATTTCTATCCTCTGGCTTGCCGGCACTTTACTGACTAAGCTATCTTCTCACCCCCATTTCCATTATTTTTTTCTTAAAAATTTCCAGCTCAGGAACTGGAGAGATGGCCCAGCTTTCAGAAAGATGGCTCAGCAGTTAAGAGGACTCGCTGCTCTCAGACAGAACCCAGGTTCAACTTCCAGCACCTACAAGGCGGCTCACAACCATCTGCATCTAGATCTCCAACTCCAGATAGGCTAATGCCCTGATCTGGCCTCTGCAAGTACTAGGCAAGCCAGTGGCGCATATACATACATGCAGACACACATATACATAAAATGAAATTAAATAGATCTTCAAAACTATTTTCAATTGACTTGCAAGAAACAACATGAAGCTTAATAGTGGGGATTGCAAAATTAAGATTCACACATTTTGTTAACTATGTAGTTAATAAAAAAAATAATGCAGAAACAATAAACCTAGATTGCCATATGTTTAGGCAGAAGAGACTTTCAGAGAGGAAGCAGGCATCAAGTATGCCTATGGTTGTGTGATTACGTATGTGATAGGATTCAATAATCCTACAGACTCTTGTTGCCTTTGCATAAGACCCCAGAAGCCTTCAGGATAATGCATTTGCTAGCAACATTCTGGCTGTGTTCTTTTTGCCCATAGCTGCTTTCCTGAGTGTCTCCTTTCATTAGATTCTTATGTGCCTGGCCTGAACAGGAGTCAAAAAGTATATGTCTTTTGTCATGCAACAGTACTGAACTTTTGATCCTACTTGGTCGAAAGTTCTTGGTTTTAAACCAGAACTGAAACCAGTGGAACCTATTTGGAAGGGTCTCGCTCCCTCTGTGGGTCTTCTCATCCCTTCTACTATGAGATTTGTTTCCCAATGTGCAGAGAGAAGTTTCCTGTGACACCTTTTGACTCTTTGAAATGTTAGATGATTTTATTAAATTGGACATGTATTCTTAAAGGCCTCCCAATTTAAAATTGATACATAAACATGCACATACATTAGGGGTAGCATGTGACATTTACAGACAGGTATTCACTGAATAGAGTTCACATAGGAGCTGGTCCTCTGATGTCAAAACCTTCTTCCTGACAAAACATGCAAACTCCTATCTTTAAGCACTGTGAACTACACAGTGACTTATTTCTTTCTGGAAATACCAAGGCCTTTTGCCTTTATCTGACCATGCTCAGTTTTCCCCTACCCTCTCTTTATTTTGACTTTATTTAAAAAGCCACCCGTAACAGTGTCCTAGAAAGGTTCCATGACTCTAGTGAGAAGACTCAGAGCCTGGGGTGATATAAAGGCTTTCTACTTCTTCTAGGGTCTGACTTCCTTATCCTATGCCTTTCCCTACTATAGGAACCACACCTTCTGTCTCACTGGGGTACTCTGCACCCCTGGCCCACTTGAGCTATGGCTGAATAGGACATTGGATGCAGTGGTAAATGGGGGTGTTTATTTGAACCCACAGGTTCTTGCTTGTAATTTTTTGTGCCTTCTACTCTAGGCTACCAGAATTAGGCCGTGGATTGTGTAATAGTTTCTAGCTTCTAAAAATGTGTTCCCCTTTAACCCATGAATACTCTTAATGCTGCCTCTGAAAAGACTGGTAATCCATAAAGACACAGGTTGCTTTAAGTCCAAGCCAGTAACTTCACTTGCCTGTTTTATGAGAAGGAAGACCCATGGGAGACACGGAGCTGAGAGAAACCAAGAGGTGACCTCAGAACTATCCCAGTGTATGTGCCTGTGACTTCCGTCAGAGGGCTTGTGCACCTACAGCTGTCATAAGGGAATATTTGTCAAAAAGTGTGACTCTATTTCAAGTCAAAGGCATAAAATAGATAAAATTAACAAAGGAAATATAAGTAAAAGTTAATGTTTAGGCACGTGCATGAGTTTCATGGGGTAATTTTTCTATATGATCTAAAGGCATTGGTTTTTATAGCATGTCATTTCCCTGGCCTCTATGAGGCTACATTGGGCCATTACCAGCAAGAATATCTGTTGAGAATACCCCAGGCCTCTACCTTTCTTCCAGCAGTGAGGATTAAAAGGAGATTTGGAAAGTATCGGACTCCATTCCCTCCTCTGAAACAATATACAAAGAGTGACGTGTTCAAAGTCACCCTCAAGTCTTGTGGGAAGCCAGACTATAGCACACTGCCTTCCAGACAGCACCTTCCAAATGGGTTCCAGGTCGCGTCAAGGTGAGCTACAAATGGAAATTTCACTTTAAAGATAAAAGGGACATAGAAACCAAATGCAACTAGAAAGGATGGCTACCTGTTTGCTCCTTGGTGAAAATGCCTTTTGGTAGAAGCTCATAGAAAAATAATCAAGACAACAAGTCATTTCTGATGTCCTTAAGAATTATCTGGAAACTTACAGTACACACACAGTCCAGCTGATCAAACCAAACCAGGCCCTGGGGGATGCTCTGACTCTCCATAAGGACCAAAGAATTCACTAAAGAAAAATACTTAAATACACTTACACTCCAGGTCCTGCCTGTCTTTTGATAAATGGGCAGAAGTAGCCAGGACTACATGTAGTAGAAAAAAAAAAAAAAAGTCCAGGTGATGTCAGTATGTGGTCCCAGCTGCACATTCCCTAGTTAGAAGAGGAAGTGAAAGATAATCCCACACTGGAGATAGACAGAGCTCTGGAAGGTGGCAAGGATAATATTGTTTGCTTGTTTTACTAAAGACCTTTTAAAAAGAAGGTCTTTACATAAATTAATACAGTACTATTGTCACATAAAAAAATCCATCCTTCTGAGTTAGTGTTTGTTACTTGTGTGTATATGGTTTCAGGGATGACTAGTCTGCACTGGACAACCAATAGGAGGCTCATCCCTGGGACAGGCTAATTCTTCCTCTCCAAGCAACCATTGGTTGCCCATGGTTCTTTGTCTGGAGATGAGAACCTACAGCATGCTTCCTTTCGGGTTATCATATCTATTGATACTGGCATATTCTGGAGTTTATGGACCAAGCATCCTCCAGGTCAGCAGCATCGCTACAATGAAAGGAGACTTTTATCTGCGTCTGCTTCATTTTAAAAATGCAAATTACGCAATGATGAGATTTCATTGGCTGAACCGTGTCTGACACACTCTTCACATCACATCTAGTCTCTAGATTGCTGATGTTTGTAATTCCATCTGTGATTACAGGTTGAGTATATTTTCTAACTTACTCAGAGTTGACTAGACATCTATTGACGTGTGTGTTAGAAGAGTCCTGCTGTCTCACAGTGACTCTCTGCCCCTCATGTGATCTGGGTGATCAGACCCTGTTCTGATCATTAACTCTGAAGCTAGAGGAACAGGTGGCCTAGCCCGTTTGTAAACAGGTGTGCCAACGTGTCCCTGGGGGACTGACATGACACAGCTTGGCGTGCACCGTGAGTCTCTGAGGGAGAAGGCTTGTTTTGGAGCTAACAATATCCCAGTAACAACAAATTAGCCAAAGAATATTTGGGCGGCAAGACCTCCATGACTTCTCTCAGAATCACAGAAAAGGGCACTGGGAGGTTCTGAAGAGCTTAATGGGGGAATTTCTTGAATTTTAATTTAGAGTCAGACGTCCCATGTAAAACAAAGGAGAAAGAGAAATGAGTCTAGAATCTACCGAAGCACGTGGTTAGGATTTCTGTCAGCTACCCATACCTCTTGCTTTATGCAATTGATTCCTTTAAGCAAAGCTTTAAGCAAAGCTGTATGGCTTTCTGATCCCCACACCCTCTGTCTTTCATACTCTGAGAGAATTTAACCGTCTAACTCCAACAACAAATGTGTCTGTTAGAGGACTGAATGGCAGGATTTGAATCCTGTACCTACAGGTTTGTTCAGTGGAGTCTGCTGGGCGGCAGGGTGGCAGTTCCACTCAGAGTGTTTAAATGCCTCACCAGCTTCTCATTTGAATTCTCCTCCTGCTGCTGCCAAAGGCTTCTGTAGCCAATGGCTCTTCAGCTGGTTGCACAGTGTCAGGACAGCTCATATTGTACATCTAACAGAGATGCTAGGTAGCCCAGAGATCTGTCTGTCTGCTGGAAGGCTGGCTTCAGTTAGCAGTAGAGGCCTTGGCCACACCCCACCCAAAGCTGTTGTTGTTGACCCCCTGCTACCTACAGCTCCAGAAACTTGGAAGAAGACATCTTATATTCACCAATGTTTACTGTCTCATATTCTCGAATGAGAAAAGGCTGGACTCTGAACCCCAAGTGTAAGGAACCACAGGAAAGAAGACCAGCTATCCAGAAACCCCCCAAATATCTGAACTTCTATTTCTAGCTTGTAAGAGAAGGGAATATACTAACATATGTAATTCATACAGAAACAGTTACACAATGCTATGCAATTATGCTAATATTCAGGAAGACCACCAGAGTATTTATTTTCCAGAAAGAGGAAACAAGGGATTCAGCCCACTCACTCTGCTTAGGTCGGAAAAGCAAAAATCTATTTCCAAATCTAGTCAAGGAAAAGTTGCCCTGCAGGCATTATCATTACCTTTTGTCAGCAGATGGGCAGACAGACAGATAAATACTTAGGTCCTGACTACCTGCAGGATGGTTCCCTCTCTTGGCTCTGCACACAGTAGGAGCTCAAGTTGTGCACACTGCATAGATATTCCATCTATGCAAAGGGTGGAGGGAGAAGCGACTAAGAAGCCACAGTCTTCATCGTCAGTGTTGACTCTGCCATTGTTGCCAGGAGAAAAGGCTGAAATTGAGACGGATGCCCACCATGGCTGCTGACTGCTAGAGAGCTATCACTGAACTTTCCTAAAACACAGAATCTAAAAATAATTAGCAAACTTGCCCCGAGTTTCAGGGGGAGGAGAACAAAAGACAGGCTCACTGCCAATCAGCTGATCAGTCCCACTGGACTGAAGACATCTCCCCATGTCCCCTGTCTTGAGCCTTGAGCAGCTCCCCAGAGGTCATATGAAAGCCCTTAGGGCCTCTGCCTTAGCTTGGGGGGCATCTCAGTGTCAGTCTTAGCTGGTGATCTGTTTCTACTTTCTTAGGCACACTTGATCTCAGGAAGTGCTCAAACAATGAAAAGGATGGACAGGGTTAAATTCATAACAGGGTACTTATTCACACCACATTAGCCATGGGAATACTACAAGTAGACATAAAATTTTATTCCTGTGATAATATACTTCAAGCTCTAAAAAGGATCCCGTAAAGAAAAGGATTTCCTTTAAAAAAAAAAAAAAAAGAAAAAAAAAATAGCCAAAACAAAACCAGTTCCTATTGAAGTTAAGAGAGCTGCATCATAGAGATTAGAAGAACTATCACTGGTGACGGCAGCCTACAGGAAATGTGGCCAAAAGAGACGTCCATCCAGAAAATGCAAATGATTATGACTTTTCCTATTGACTACTGGGAAGCCAGAAGCCCAGAATCCCTCAGTGTAATGCACAGAGCTGCCCGGCGTTCCCAGGTATCTGCAAAGCGCACGTGACCTGGGTCATGGAGGAAGCCGGCAAGTCTGTCTGCAGGAAAGCTTTGCACAGAGGAAGCTACGGACCAAACTACCTGCAGCACAGCACGCAGCACCGGACAGCCCCATTCTCACCACCCCTCGGCCCTGTAACAATCCCGATTCTCTCTCTTTCCTGAACCGGGTGATGGGCAATGCCTTTCACCGCTCCGTCAACAAACAGCTGGACGAAAGCCAAAGGACCATACATCCTGGTCTGCCGTGCCCTTTTTAATCAACTTCCTAATTAAAAAATGCCATGCTGGCATGAGCTATGAAGGGAGGAGGCTTAGAATATTTCATGAAATAGCATCCTCTCATCCTGGAGTTGTTGAGAATCTGTATCCTTACAGATGTTTATGAGTGTTCCTGCTGCAGAGATAGAATCAATTTGCTTGTGCCTGGCCCTCAAGACGTATTAAATTTATCCTGAAGGAAGCTGGCTTCTGAAAGCTCTTGCCCAGATGCACTAGGCAGGTGGGGGTTTCGGGGAACCAGAGGGTCCACCAGCAGATGCAGCATTGATTTCTGAATGTTCACACTCTCCTAGACAGCTCCAGAGCAGACTCGGTTTGATGGCTCTCTATGGGGTGCCCTGCAGACTGGATTATTTCCACCACCAGTCTGGCTAGCATTGTTTCATGGCGACAGTGTACTGTGCATTCAGCTTTTGCTCAGATGGCACTGACTAGGGGAATACATGGACCAGGGAGAGGCTATGGCACCAAATTCAAAGTCAGTCTCTGGGAATTGTCACCCGCCTATAGGATTCAGGGATGTAGGAGCCCCAGGAACTGAGAAGTGGGTGCTGACTTCTGTAAAGATACTCTGGGAATGCAGACTAGAACACACTAAGGTTCAGTTTAGACAATGGCTGAGGTGCTTTTCAAGGCCATGTTGGAGCTGGAAATCCTACAATGAAAAATCCTTGTCGACATACTAAAAGAAGCACCCCTCCCATCAATTATTCATCCCTGAGTTGTTTGATTTAAAGTTCCAAGCTTGACACTCCACCTGAAAGCATCTGAAGCAAATGCTCAACTGGGGTGATTTTTCTCAAGGCAATTTCAGGGAGTGTGGTGTCTAAGCCATCAGATTTCAGCAGGAAGCAGGCAGTTTACAATATTGAGTCACAAAGTTCTTACAACTATATTAATGAGTACATACATATGTCTAAGGCAGGTTTACATGGTACATCCATTAACCCAATGACTCAAATATTCCAGCTTATACACAACACCTTTACCCCAGCAACTTTAAAAATATGCATGTTTTATACTCTCAAAACCATGGAAGAGCTCAGCACATTCTCTTTAGTGTGTGAGAACACACACCACAGCACAGAATTGTAAAGGAAATAAGCCCAAGTGACATTTTGGGAGAAAACTGTTGATATTTTTCTTTTCTGTTCATAGGCAGCACATGTAGCTAAGGGCAGAGTTCCTAGGATACAGATTCCCCCAGGGCAACCACTGCCCACAGAGCAGCTAAGGCAGGGCACCAGGCATTTGGAATCTCATGGATGAATTGCATGATTTAGCTATGGAAGGTTGTAATCTCTTCTAAAGTTGATATTCAACCTCAGAGGAAAAGTTAAAAAATAAAATTAAAAGTCCCCTTAGAAATCACATTTTCAGGCTGGCTCATATGAACATATTTCCAGCTCAGAGACAGTTCATTGTCTTTGAATCAAGCCTTTACCCACTGCAAGGAGCCTTGAAAACAGACAGGACTACAAGCGGTAAAACTAACTCCCTCAAGTGGAAACTCTGGTGACATAATTGTGGCCCTTAAAAAAAAAAATGGATTTCACCTGTGAGAGGCAGCCAGGCACAAAGGAAGCCTCGTGGGTAAGTGACATTCAAGGGCTTCCCTGCTTCTAAATGGCCAAGCAGAGGGTAAAAAGGAAAGGCTAATGTCTGCTCCAAGAAAGTTATAGCCCATCAGAAAACAAGAGAGTTATTTTACTCACAAAGATGGACCCAACTCCCCAAGGGAACTAGCATGGAGAGAAGAGTACAGAACAGCCTCCCTCTAGGTAGGAGTTCAGGAAAGAGAGAAGAGAGGGAGAGAGAGAGAGAGTGAGTGAGAGAGAGAGAGAACTCTTGGGTATTCATTACTTTGGGCTAGACATTTAAAACCTGAGTTGTTTTTCCCCCACATTCTAGCTTACCAGCTAATTTTTTTAAAGGCGATAGAAGCAACATTTGTATGCACTTACAGGATAATTGAGATTTTTCTCTATTATGCAAAAAAAGACATCTTAATGTGAATATTCAGAAACTTGCAATTTAAGCAGGAAAATCATCAGTTATCCGTACCAGGGGCAAGCCTGCCCCCAGAGTGTCACACCTGAGGTTTTGGGTTCACTGAAGGCATTTGTTGTTTTTAATTTTATAAAGGCATACTTTCCGAAACAGAGCAAATCACACCCCCACTCAGCATGCCCCCCCCCCAGTTGCATTTCGGTCACATAGTCACTGTCATTTCTAAAGTATAGCAACACTTTGAAAAAGGCTTTTTAAAATTCAAAATGAAAACATGGCATGCCCTAAAATATCCAAGAAACTACAGAGATACAGTTATGAGGCTGTGGTGTCTATTGAAGTTTAACTTTAAAAACAAACGAAATAATTAGGTCAGTTCAAATGCAGAGTTTTCCTTCTAAGGAGGGTAGGAATCCTTAAGACAGGAAAGGACTCTTCACCAGTGACTCTCCCCAGAAGCATCTTGAACTGAATTTTGAAACACCCATGCTCCAGCATGCTAGTCCCAGAATTATATAAGAAATGTATGCCACTGTTGACAATAGAAACTCAAGGCTCCAGGATCACGGATGAACTCAGAAAACTGATTTGAGAAAAAAAAATCTCATTTTTTTTCTCAAAAGAACTAAATATCAAAGACTGTACTCATTTAACATTTGCCCTCTGTGCATCCTACAGACCTACCAAAAAAATCAGCTCAGTTTCCACTGTCCCCAATAAGTAACTGGTTAAATAAGCTAAAATCTCCTTCTAGCTAGGAAAAATATATACTAATCAAAACTAATTATGTCTGGCTTTTATCTAAACAACATTTGCTAATTCTGATGGTCTCCATACACTGTCCCAGAAAATATTAACTAAACACGTTGAATAATGGCTGCTGTAAATTTCTGAAAACACTAATCTCTAAACAGTTAATTTTCACTTCACACTTATGCATGGAAGATGGATGAAGAGGCCACCCGAGCACCAGCAAAAGACTATTCTTTTGTTACTGCCCTTAAGAGTTGAACTTTGCTCCACTTTGGGAAGCGCAGCCCCGGCTCCAGAAACAACAGGACACATTTACCTGGAGGGGATTTCAAAGAGAAACCTGAAGAATGGATTTTCTGCGCCTGCAGTCCCTCTCCGCACCTTCAGCTAAGCCAGCCTCTGACAAGCAATTGTTCCCACGGCAGCCACCCCTGCCTTCCATCTTAGGGACTCACCCAGAAAATTCTCCAGCCTGCTCCGCGACTACAAAACTCTTCTAATGCTTTTGAACGCCCACCATTTGTTCTCCATTCATCCAATCAACTTCGAACCGCACATCTTCTCTCTATCGGCGCGCAGACACGGGGCCACTTCTCATCTGTATGCTAATTATTTTGCCACATGGACAAAAGTAATAATGCTTTCAGACAGGAAACTAACAGGCCTGAAGTCGAAGATGGAAATTAATAAGTTGACACCACTAAACGCCGGGGAAGACGGGCATGCGTGCAGAGCCCTGCCTGGTGGATGCGGCGCAGCCTCCATCAGCAGGCAGCAGACAGACGGCCCTGGGCCGCCAGCACTGCCCAGGCTGCGAGCATCAGGCACAGGTTTCCTTAGAGACCACATCGCTGCTGCAGAGGCACACCGGGAGCATCCTGCTGACTTACCCTGCTCGGGCGGGCTGCTGTCCTTTAAGCAATACAAAACGCAGCCATTTCCTCAATCCCTAACTTCATCACTGATCTAGATGTTTCTCAACCTAACAGCCGTGAGTTAAAACCAGTAATTTCTAAAGCCTTCCTGTTTACTAGGCTTTCAGCAGTCAGGCAAGATTGGGATGTGTGCTGTGTGCTTCCTACACTGTACCCACAGGCCTCTAAATCTCTAGAGCGAGTGTGTGATGTGCAGTGCTGTATTTAATGTAATAGATGAGAACTGTAAATACGCAGGCTTACTGTTGGCTGCTACCCGCTAGGTGATGTATCTCAGAAAATCTCCCCTATCGTTGACGTTATGGTAAATGCATATAGTGGTTCAAGAAACCTCACCAAAGTCAGCAGAACCTTGGTGTTTTCACTGGAACTACAGCTACACATCATAACAAAACAGAAAGGCATCAGGACCTCCCCTGGCAGTTCTTAAGACTGGAGAACGGGCACCAGAGAGTTAACTGAAGGGTTCCCACCATCTCCCTGGCTTGTCAGCCACACTACAGTATCCCATCCGGTACAAGCTCCTTTTATCATCTTCCTTTAAAACAAGAGACAGAACTATTCTCTGAGTAACTTTTAGCTCATGATACCAGCATTTGAAAAGGAGAAAACAGAAAAAAGTTTATTTTAAAAAAAGAGCAGACCCAGTAAGATGCCAGAAACACAAAAGAGAGCATAGCTATATGACTTTCTGTGCCATTTGGGGGTTTTTGTTTGTTTGCTTGCTTGTTTATTTGGTTTTGTTTTGTTTTGTTTTGTTCCCCCCACCCCCAGGTGCTGATTCTATAAATAGCCTCTTAGGGCAAGCAACAAATGTTTTTCTGTGGTAGTAGTTGTCCCCTTCCCTCACCAGCCTCTTAGTAGAGCACACTAAATCATAAAGGTACCTCCCCTCTCCTGGAAGCTATCTTTGACTATCCAGACTCCTGATGAGAACAACTCTGGGTGGTTGCAGACAAGCAGCCCATAGGCATGCTCATCTGAGGGGCAGCTGTAGCCAAGAGGGTTCCATCACTGGCCCTCTGTACCCCGAATCATGCCATCCTGTCATAGTGTGTAACCAAACAAGAGTGGACGGTGGCCAGGCAGGTGGAGAAATGGCTGTGGGAACTACTTAAGAGACTATCCGAAATCACTCAGAGGAGTTGGAAGCTGCGGCAGCCAGGCAAATAAGCAACCACATGTCACCTTTAAAGGAAAGGGAAGAGGTACCTCTCGGCAGATGAGTTGGTGGCCATCAGCAAGTCCTCCTCAGCAGTCTGTCTCACTCACGCAGCTCCTCAACTGCCATGGAGAGCCCCAGGCACGTGTGGTCACAGATCCCTCCGTGTTTGCATTCCCTCCACCCCTCCCATCAGGACCCGCACCGTCAGCCCTGTGCACAGGAGTGCCAGGCAGAGCCCACAGCTCAGCCACTGGGGGCCTCCATAGGCACAGTGCGGACTGGTTTCTGAGGGAGACTGACAGCAGTCCCAAGGTCCCAGGAACACCCTCTTCTTGCTCTCAGAGGTAATTCCTCTGAAGAGCATCTGCCTGGCGCGTGGTTACTACACAGGGCACTGCCTGCTCCCTCTCCAGTGCCCTGACGGAAACCTCCACAGCTCTCCACAAGGAGGCTTGCTGGGGACACCCAGTGTCCCTCCATCTTTCCCATAGACAATGCCTTGTCCACTGCCATCAGAATGCCTCCCTCCCCTTCTCTACCCCCTACCCCCAGTAATCCCCTTTTTCTTTCATCGGAGCTATAGCATTCACAACATTTCCTTCCTGCCCAGCAGCCTGAGGCAGCAATGTTGGCCAGTATCTTCTCATACAATAAATAAGCGCTTATACAGTCTCTCTAGTTTTCTAACACCTCACCTGGATTACATTTTCTCTGCCATCTCTGATTACTTCTGCAGATACCCTGAGGGCTCATTAGGCCATCAAAGCTTAAAAAAACAAAACAAAACAAAACAAAACAAAAAACCCAAAAACAAAAAACAAATCACTTTCATTGTGAAAACGTTCACAGAAAAGTCTTTGTGTATGCTAGAACAATGCAGGTATGGAGGAGAAAGGGACAGGAGAGAGAGGCAGAGAGACAAAACAGGGGCAAAGTTAGAGAGGCCAGGAGGCCAGGAGAGGCAGGGAGAGAGGGAAGGAGAAAGGAAGAGAGCACAAAGATAGTTCAGACTGAGTCACAAGGCACTGAAACATAGTCTACTGATGGGAAAATGTACAGTTGTTTCTACTTGTGCAAATTATAACTGTTTTAGGCAATATATTCATATATGGGATATGTCAACTTAAAATGTTTGTTTAAAATACTAGCTGTATATATATTATTTATATATCACCCCTGCGCGCGCACGCGCGCGCGCGCGCGCACACACACACACACACACACACACACACCAGAACAAAACACATATACAGTACTTTATTCTTTAAGTCCACAGCATCAGCTGTCTTTAGTTTGGACTACACATAGATGGGTGTCAGTTGAGACATTGTATTTGTGCGGTGGAGATGGAACTTAGCTTAGTGAGAAACAGGTTAAGGTTTTGCAAGTTTTTGTTCAAGTTCACCTCCCATTACTTTTGTCAGGGGATACTACGAAATTTTAAGAGAGAGAGGAGAGAGAGAGAGAGAGAGAGAGAGAGAGAGAGAGAGAGAGAGAGAGAAAGAGAAAGAGAGATTCTTTAAAATAGGAAAGGGAGGAGCACTGCAGTGAGCTCAGCTATGGAGTGATCTTCCTGAGAACAGAGTAACCTGAGACCCCTTCACCGCCACTCACTTGTGTCCTGGACAGTATTCTGGGGGACTCTTCAGACTTTATTGTCAAATATTAGATGCATTTGATAAACTAGTTATTGATTAGAAAACATGGCCCTTGAAGAAAATGGGCAGCCAGTTGAGTTCAAGTTCAAGTTCAGGGCAAAGGGGTCCCTACCAAGGGAACCTCATTATTTCCTCTTGTTCCAAAAAGTGGATCTTTTTTAAAGCACAAGAGTGACTAAAACTTTAAGGTATTGTTTGTAATTTAAAATCTAGCCACTGAAATGCACAGTAAGCAAACTGTGTTAGAAGAGATAATATGTATTTTTGAAACAACAGGTCTCCATCAAATTAGACTATCTTACAGGTTGACATGGGATGTCTGGCTTAGACATATGACATTTAAAATATTATTTTATTAGCAAATATAATTTCCTCAGATATAATTGTCTTTTTGAAAGTGGTACATGTGGTGTATTTCTACATAGAACAAACAATGCAAATGAATATTCAAATTTTAAATCCATTTTTTTAAATCTATGTATAATGGTAACAAATAGAAAACTTTGAAAAATCTTTAATACTGCAAAATAACTTTTATTTACATTTAGTTTTGATAGTTGGTAAAGGAAATGAACAGATATCATCAGAGAGTGGGATAGTTTATAACAATTAATAAAAGCCAAAAAAATTTTAAAGAGTTAAAAATTAAATTAAACCAGGTAGAAAACATTGCAGGAATAATAAATTTACCACATCTGTGAGCTCTGACCCTCTAGCCATAGCCACATGCTTTTAAACCAAGTTTATACAGCTATATTGCTCAAAGGAAAACTGTAGGCTCCTGTTCCTTTAAGAATTTTTGTGTATTAGTCATAAGTATTCTCAAGTTATTGGGCCTCAACCCTGGCCTTAGCTTCAGACACAGACCCATGAAACTGGTATTGGTTGGTAGTACTGGTGCCATAGAACGGTTCCTGCCATTTGCACTTCTGTCCTAGGGTAACTCTCTCTGCCCTGACTCATCTTTTCAAAACTGATATTGTATTATTAACCGGACACATTGAGGTAAAGAGTGTCTACTCCCAAAGTAGTAATGTTTGTAGTTTTAGAGCCCCAAAGCACAGGAGTTATTTTGGCAGGTTCATGTGTTTGATATTTATAAGCTTGAGCATGCAATAGCAGCTGCAATGTCTTTACAAAATAAAAACCGTCAGCTACAGATCTGGGCTGCCACCATCTTCAAAACATCCAATTGTGACCATAAACATCACTCGACTGACTTCTACCTCAGTGAGCACCGTCATTAAGGTGATGCCAGTGAGCCTTTTCCACATAGGCAGTGAACCTGTAGGAAGTCTCTGCTGAATGCAATTGCTATCTGCCACGGACAGCTCCCGGTGCTGAAAAGGAGACCAGGAAACCCTATCACAATGGCTCCCTCCACCAGCCTTTGAAAAAAATCACAGCAAACTGAATGGGGTGGAAAGTGCTCAGCCTGAAAAGCACTGTCTACAGAACAATGGCGGCTAGCTCCAAATCCTGCTATAATCACATTAATGAGATTAATCAGTGAATTAGCGGCAGTCAAATGTCAGAGAGGCAAGGAAGAAGCCAACCAAGATGGGTGATTAACTTTGGGAGGGGGGAGGGGGGAAATCAACTGTGCTCTCTGTCCGAGGATTTGCAGAAGTTGACAGATCTGATTCACAAATCTGAAGGCTGAAGGTAGAAATCAAAAGGCAGCCACACAGTCCTTCAGAGCACACTGTGGCTCCAGCCACCACCCTGCTGGTAGTCCTCTGAGGGAAATCATTTCAGGAGTCTTCGCAGACTGCCCACATTTTACAGTTTGAAGCTTTGAACTGTGTAACTAATATTTAATGTTAATTTATTTTCCCTACACTCAAGCTTTTTTAGATATATTTTAAATGATTGATTAGGAGAAGGAGGGCCAAAGCAAGAGTTTTTAAAAGTGTATCAACATACAAACACCTCTGTAGTGGTCTAGCATAAACAAATAATAAATAAATAAATGTAATACTGAAGTATAACTTTAAGGAGAGTTTCAACCAAATGACTTGCTATACTACACTGAAGCAATTCAATCATTTATACTCCTTTGGGTCAATTGAGGAAGGAAAAACAATAAAGTTCTTTGAGGCGGATGTATGCTGCACAGCTGTATTTAAAATACACCATTAGTACTTTGGGTACATAGTTTGGGGTAGATTAAAAGTTAATCTTATGATATTATTTTCAAAAGGAATTTTAAGTAAAATACTTACATTTTTAAAGTAAACATGTCTATTTACATGTAAAATATACCTTACTTTCTCATTTCAAAAGCTACATCTCTTTTATAAAGTTAAACAATTAGAAAGACTCTCTCATGCTTGTGAAAGTGTTCTGGGAGCTTTTGTTTGTGGTGTTAGCAAAAAGTATAAACACTTGAACAAAAGAGTTGTTAAACAAATCACTTTATCCTAATTAAATTAACATCATGATCGATAGCATATATGGTTTCAATGGTATAAGAAATTTGTCGTGATTAAATTAACGCTCTGATCAAACTCTACTGTATATATTGTATCTTTCACACTCAGGTGAATATTTATATTATTTATTATTTATTCAGATCTATCTGGAAAGTAGAGTGTGAAGACAACTTTTTGCTTATGAGGTGATTTAAAAAAAAAACATATCCTGCTAGAACTTAGGTGCTGTTTTGTTTTTATGAACTTCAAACATTGAGGTTATTGTTTAAAATCTTTATTTGAGTTTATCAGTTTTTTAAACATCAACCAACTTTCTTTCTATAATTAGACCAAGATAACAGTGCCTCAGGAGAAGCTAACATCTCCATAGCCCTTGCTTAAAATCCCTCCTTGTTTGTAAAGTGAAGTTAGCCACTCTCAGGAAGTTACTTCAGCTCAAATCACCGACCTCCAGACATGCAGTAAGTTTTTCGGTTTTCTCATTTTTTTTTATTTCTTTTTATAAACAAAAATCATTGTTCAGGCATGCAATCTATTACCCATTTTTGCTCTAAAGACCAGCTTCTGAGGACTGAAGATCTGTACCTCAGGAACCTCTCAGCCACCAGCCATGCTATAAAAATAACTTTAAAAAGGAACGAACAATAGATCTGCAGCAGAAGCCATGAGCTACAGCAAAAACAGATCCTGACCCCTGAGTCCAAAGAATTAACCTAATGAGCATCACGTACCTCACACCATGACCACACCGCTCACAAGTGACGGCAAGTTCAATTTTGGTAACTGTGCTGGCTCAAAACACACAGAAAGAAAGAGAAAACCCTTTCCCCCACAAGTGGGAGGCCGAAGAGGACCACGCATAGCACCGAGAGGCAGGGAAGGTTGCTTTTGTCTTCAGCGAGCATTGATTTCATAACCCACAGTCCAGGGAATCAAAAAATTGAAATACACCCACCAACAATGGGTGAGAAACCAGGAGGCCTCCAAGAAGACTGCAGGGAGAAGCTTTCTCGCTCTGTTTTGTGTGCGGTAGCTTAGGGGGAAAAATGTCGCGCGGGCAGGAATGACACATGCAGCAGGAGAGGCTAGCGGGCCTAAGAGATCTGCTTTACCTCCACATCCAGCCCCTAATGCACGCAGCTCCACTCATCCTCTCCTAGGCTTTTTTTTTTTTTCCACTTTTTTTTTTCACGAGCTCCAAATCCCCGGCATATGACCTTCTGTTAAATAGATAAAAAAAAAATTGCTTATCAGTCATGCAAATGAGGCTGAATTCATTTTCCACAACAGATGGCCTCATAGATAATGATGATGGAAGAGAGAAAATTGAATGTCTCTCACAAGGTGGCCATGGCAACCGAGAACAGAATAATATCAATAATAAGCTCACTGCATAATAAGGTTGTCAGTCGTACAAATCAAAGTCTGCAGCTAAATCAGGTATACCACCCCAGCTAGTTACCAGGTATGTATGTGTATATGTGTGCGTGTGCGTGTGTGTGTGTGTGTGTGTGTGTGTGTGTGTGTGTGTGCATCTACGTATACGCTGACCATGAGAATAACCAACAGTCCAAGCCACTTAATGTCCGGGGGGGGGGGGGGGGGTTGGAGGGGGGCGTAGTTGCTAGATAATGAAATGACGATCCTACAATTTGACAGTTTTTCTTTTCTTTTCTCTTTCTCTCATTATATTTTCTGCAGTAGCAGATACGGTTTCATGAAGGACCGGCTAACTAGCCATATTGAACTGTGGAGTGAGCCTGTGGGTGAGCTCCCCTCCCGCTAGCGTCCTCCTCACTCTCCCCTCTGTGTGCCCTGCTGCCTCCTGCCTAGATGCAAGAGCAGCTCACCCGCCGCCGGAGGCTTCCACCTTGGCTCCCAGGGGGACATCCTGCAAAATGAATCAGCAGCCATCCTGAGCAGGCTGATTAAAATGAAAATGGCAAGGCACATGTCTGGGCGGAACTGGAGCTCGGCTTTGTTGCCTGTCTGACAAGCACGCTCAATATAGCTCTTGCTAATAATGGCTTACTGCCTTTCGGTTTTTAAAAAGGTATCACCCTTTCCCCTTAACCGACTGCTACTCGTGTGAGTGTGTGTGTGTGTGTGTGTGTGTGTGTGTGTGTGCGCGCGCGCGCGCGTGCGCTTCACATGTGTGTGGCACGGGGGTTGTGGGGGGACGGATTGCTCGGTTCTAATTTTCCACTGCTCACATGCAGACAGCCCGCCTGACAACGCTGTTATTTTAAATCTGAGTTTAGTTGTCTTTCTTCTGAGGAAAGTGATGGTTACGTCTTGGATGTGATGTGGAGGTTGTCTAAAAACCGAGACCAGAGACAGGTATTTCTAGCCCAAGCCTTAGCCACAGAGCTGGGGGGAGGGGGTCATCTAATGCTTGCCTCTGGCTCACAGCCCAACACCAGAAGCAGCCCAGGTGAAGCCTGCTCCTGCTTGAAGCTTTTCTACCAGGCTGTCTCCACTCTCTGGATCTCATGCAGCATACAGGCTGAACGTGGAAAATAGAAGCCACTGAATGCTGCAGTTGGACAATGTTTATTGCAAATCAATCTCATTTCTTTTTAAAAATTCTCAGGTGTAATTTGAAGATCCCTTTTTTTATAAACCATATTTTTAAATATCCATATCAAAAATTTCAGGTTTTATTTTTTTCTAAGACATTGGGACATTAAATCATTTCGTCTCTCTCCCTCAAAGAATACAAAACAAAACAACAACAAAACCCTGCACACACAAAACAAAAACAGTTTGATTTGCTTTTTAAACTCATTTAAACTGTGCGTTTCCTATCCATTCTACTGCAAGTTAAGGGACCATTCAGTGACATTCTTTCAACTGCTCTCCTGGTAATGATAAATGATTCTGAAGGAGAGCTACCAGCACCGCTCTTTCTTTATCTTCTCCTGTAATCCCTGCCTCTCTCTGAGCTGTGGATCTCCTCCTGCTCCGTAGTCCTCTTGCTGCACTGTGACTCAGAAATCAATAGAGCTGCCCTGGTGGGGACTCCACTCCACAAGGGGTAAGCTGCTGCGTCTCTCTCTCTCTCTCTCTCTCTCTCTCTCTCTCTCTCTCTCCTCCTTTCTCCTCTCTCCCCTCCTCCCTCTATCTCTCTTCCCCACCCCCAGATCTAATGACGTCTGTGCAGCCTTTTCAGCTGATTGGGTACCATATCGGATGTTCTCTGAAGCAAAGAATAGGAATCATTCAGTCAATAGAAAAAAAAAATGAGAGCACGAATTCTCCTATGTCCTCAACCCTGGTCCCAGGAGTCCCACACGGGCATCCATCTGGGCGGTAGGTAGGCCATCCACAGGTTGTGTGGTCACGCCAGGGTGACATTAGAACTGAAATTCGAGTAGAATGAAAATGTGTCTCCCTTTCTATGAAAGACAAAGCATCCCTTTACAAAACACAAACAGAAAAAAAAAAAAAAATTCCAGGATGCTTTACCATCCAGGTAACATGGGTCTGGGGAGGAGGGTACCACCTCAGGGTTCAAATGTGTACCAAGACCACAGTGTTCCCAAGGGAGCCTTTGGAAATGGAGCCCAGACAAAATGACACAGATGTATACCTGACTGACTCTCAGTTAAGTTAGTGATGAATTTAGTTTCCTACTTGAAATTTATCTCCCAATATTCTCTTAGATTGGAAAAGAAGTCCCCATATAGGGAGCTGCCATAGTTTAAATCACAGGTTTTTCTATGTCTGTTTTCTCACATGTATGTGCATATCTGTGCAGATACAAGTATGTTAGACAGCAGACACTACTTGTGTATACCTGTATTGTATATGTGTATGTGACTGTGTGTGTACTTATGAGAGAGAGACAAAGAGAGACAGTGTTGTATTATAATGTTGCCTTAATAGGTTTGGTCACCAAGTGTTCTGGGTGTCTCTCCCTGATCTGACAGGCTGATGTACTGATGATGTCTTATCCTTAGGGTGGGTTTCTTGGAGTCTCCTGCACAAGGGCTCTTCTTACACTACACTGCTGCCTTCAACGTCATCTGATCAACAGTAACTGCCTTTTCTCTAGTCAGGTTCCCCTGAAGCTCTGCTGTTCTTCCCACTCATCCCTGCATATCTTCAGAGCTGGAGACACGCAAGACGAGAGAGAGAGAGAGAGAGAGAGAGAGAGAGAGAGAGAGAGAGAGAGAGAGAGAGAGAATGAAATCATGGAACAGGAGCACAGTCCAATCAAGCATGTGTTTGGCAATTCTGATTTGGATGCACTAGACAAGCTATGGTATCTTAAAAAATGAAATTCATTACTCTGCAGTAAAGTACAGTAAAAGCATTCAGGGTGCATAAAGACTGAGGGACAGTCATAAGACCACTTAAATTCAAATGTGCCCATAGTTTACAGTTAAACTATACAATAAAACTATTCACATCAAAGTATCTTTTTTTTTTCTTAAATTACTTAGAATACAATACATATTGCTCTTAGAAGGCCACTTTAAGAATTAAAGACGAGCTGGGTGTGGTGACACACGCCTTTAATCCCAGCACTTGGGAAGCAGAAGCAGGCGGATTTCTGAGTTCTAGGCCAACCTGGTCTACAGAGTGAGTTCCAGAACAGCCAGGGCTACACAAAGAAACCCTGTCTGGAAAACAAAACAAAACAATAAGAAAAGAAAGGAAGGAAGGAAGGAAGGAAGGAAGGAAGGAAGGAAGGAAGAAAAAGAAAAAGAAAAAGAAAAGAAAAGAAAAGAAAAGAAAAGAAAAGAAAAGAAAAGAAAAGAATTAAAGCCTGCCTCCATTAGGAAACACAACACTTACCTCATTTTACTTGTTATTATTTATTTGTAAGAGAAAATAAATTTGAATATACAGTACTTTCTAACAGGTATGCCCCCCAATTTAAGACAAAGAAAATAAATCCCTGAAACTGTTTATATTTTAAAATATAAGATATACATAAACCTCAGGCCATTTTTCTAACTGTTGGGGTAAGTGTATTGATTAACAATAAAATATGTCTCTCAGTGTGTATAAAGGGTAGCTTCTCTGTTCTCTAGGCTTCTGAACACTCTGGTCTCTACATGTTGCACACAGACAGGGTCCTTTATGTTGTCTCAGATGCACAGTTTGACCAAAGATGAGAGCACAAGAAGTGGACAGGCTTCCATATAAACCTAGAAGCTGGTTTATCTGAGTTTTGCTACAGGAAGGTCATGACTCATTTATGTTTGATCGTGGTTATATGGGTGTGATAGTTAATAATGATTATCAACTTGACAAGATCTAGATTCATCTGGGAGAAAATCCTCTGGGCCTGTCTGTGAGGGAGCTTCTGCAATGGACAATATAAAGGTGACCTGAGAGGATAGCAGCTCACCAGGGGAGAGCTCCAAGCTGTGAACACACAAATTCACTTGAAAGGAATATCTGAAGTAGAAATGTTGCTGAAGGTTCTCTGTTCCAAAGTAAATACCTAGGTTATTACTGTTATATATACAAGAATTTGAAAGGGAGTAAGGGGTTGTATAGGAAGGGTTGGAGCCAGGAAATGGAAAGGAAGAAATGATATAATTATATTTTAATTAAAAATTTTAAAAATATTAATAATAAAAGCAAGGGAAATGCTTCCCCTGGGTCAGCACACAGCAGCTGGTACAATTGCTGTTCAAGGGGGTTCAAGCTGTATCTTGAGATACCAGCAGATTTGGCATAAAAGATGCAAGAGTGAGTATTACAGAGACTTAGATCACAGTTCTAGACACACTGGGGCCAGAAGATTTGTGGCCAAGTCAGAATCCATGCAAAGAAGCAGTAGAAATTCTATGTATAGACATGGGAATGGGAAACCTAAGTTGTTATGGTCCCCATGCACCAAAGAAAGCTCTAGGCAGAGTGGCTCTGGCTCAAGTGTGAGGTTGTACATGGGAAGCTGGAAGGACGTAGCTATCCAGAACTCTGATGGTTCCTTCAAAGTTCTAAGATCTGGCACTTGCTCTGCTGGCTTTGACCAGGTTTTAGTGTGATTTTTCTCTGCTATGTAATCATTGCTCCCTCTTGCAATGGGAACATTTATCCTGAACCTGTATATGTTAGAAGTATGAAACTTGTTTATAGATTATACAGAAATTCACAGTTGTGGGACAGCTTGAGTTTCAGAAGAGACGACACACTATACTTTTGACAGGGTTGAAAACTATTAAAGTCCATAGGGACCTCTGAAAAAGGAATGAATGCATTTTTTTTAATGATGAGATGGCCATGAATTTATGGGGACAAAGAGTGAAAGGTTATGGCTTAAAAGTGACATGTCTGTGTGTCAAGTTGACAAGGGTTGGACATAATGATGATTAAAATTGATTGTCAAGTTGACGGGGTCTAAAATCACTTAGGAGATAAACCTCTGGGAATGTCTTTCATGGAATTTTTAGGTTGGGTTAACTGATGTAGGAAGACCCACACAAAATAAAAGGGTCACTATTACACAGGCTGGAGACTTGAGCTACATAAAATGGAATGAACAAGAAGGATGCTGGCATTCATTATTCTTAGCTTCTCAGCTGTAAGCACAATGAGAATAGCTACCTCACACTGGTGCCACCATGTTATCCCCACCACAGCAGGCTGTACCCTTTAAGTATGGCTTACTATAGGTGGGAAATAAATGGCTAAAATTTGGACTCCCGATATAACCACATTAGATATGCTCTGTGCAGAAACAGGCATAGCACAGTCTCTGCCATGGGACCCCCAAAGGAAATAACTTCCCAGGTTAGGAACATATGAGATAAGCACTATTTTATTAATATAGGGCAAATGATAGAGATGGAAGCCCCATTTTCATCATAAGGAATTAATCCCTACTGGAATGCTTTCAGAGTGTGTCAGCAGCAAAGGAATAAGGTAAAAAGAGCTAACTTGAAAAATAAATGAAGACCTACTTCAGGGAGATAGGGCTTATTTTAGCTCACAGTTCCAGGTTACAGTCCACTATGATGGGGAAGTGAAGGTGGCAAGAGCTTGAAACAACTGATCATATAACATCCACAGTCAGAAGCAGAGACCAATGAATGTGTGCTGCTAGTGTTGATGCTCTGCACTCTTATATAGTCCAGGATCCCCTGCCTAGGGAATGGTACCACCCTTAGTGGACAGTCTTCCCTATATCTCCTAACATAATCAAGTAATCCCCTAGATGCCTTTTCAGAGACCCATGTTCCATGTGATTTTGGATTTGTCAAGTTGATAATTAATACTATCAAAATATCATCCCTTATCAAATTGACCCCAAACATATCATTTTTAAGCCATCACTGTCCACTGCTTGTGTCTAGATAATGTTATAATGTAAAATGCATTTAGTTCAACTCTAAAAGTCCCTACAATTATCAACAGTTTTACTAGTCAGTCAAACATCTCTAAACTGTGAGCTCCCATAAAATCAAAGCAAGTTACATATTTCTAACAGATAATGTCACAGAGTAAACTCTCTCATTTCAAATGGGAAGAACCAGGCCATAGGAAGGAACAACCATACAAAACAAAACCATAACTCAGCAGGGCAAATATCAAATCCTGCAACTCTATGAGCAGTACCTCAGACTTCTGATAGAATCATCTGGCCCCACTTCTCCATTTTTAACACCTGCAGCACACATAGCTTCTTTTGCACTGGATCCACTCCATGTTGGTGAATGTCTCACAGTCCTGACATCTCCAATATCCTGAGGTTTCCACTACAGCCAAGGCTTCACTTGAGCAACTTCTAACAAAAGCTTCCTTTCAGAGACCCTAACACTACCACACAGTACCTGGCCTCAGCTGATCTTCATGTTCTCCTCAACCTTGAACCTCCATGGCTTCAAAAGTTACTATTATAATGGCATTGTCAAGTTCACCCACCAGCTCAAGATGTGGTGTACCCACCTTGGACCACAGCTCTATCTTCATCTGTGTGATGACACCAAGAAATACTTCCCTAGTCAGTTGATTCTGAGGGGCAGGATATCCTTTCACTTAAGCTTTCTTCCTTTACATGCATCTGAATCTTCAGAAGTGAGAGCTTCCAAAGGCTGGAGTCTTGTGGTCCAGACTGCTTTCCTATTGTCCCAGTACCATGCACAACCATGTACCAGACATTTGGACTTTACCAATAGGTAAGGAGGACCTCTTACATGAGAAGCCTGGGTACTTAGTTTTTTAACATCACTCTCAGTGAGTTGTGAGCACATGGTCTTTTGTCCATTGTTATAAGAAGCATAGTCCCCTAGGATCTTTCAGTGGCAATCATGGCAGTATAGGGCAGTTGGGTTTGAGAGAGGGGACATAATAGCCAGTACTTATACTGAGGGCAACAGTGTCTCTCCTGAAGATATAGCACTGTGACATGTTTTTGAGCATTTTTTCTAGTCTATGAGGCTCTGAGTTTGTCAGCCACCCTGATAAAACTACTCAAGTCAGCCAGCATATATGAGTATGTATACCCATTATGAGATACCCATAGATTCTGCCAATGCCAAAAAGTAGGGCTTCAGAGAAGGAAGAAATAAAATTAAAATTTCTATAAATAGATAGGACTAAGGTTTTTACTTAGTAGAGAAACCCAGGGTGATAGGACTTAATTCATGGCATTTGGTGGTAGATCAACTAAATTGCCCATGATGTCCAGGTAGACTGAACTTCTTCTGGCCTGGATCAAGAGAATGACCCTCAACTTTGGGAGCTAAAGAAACTTGATATCTGTGAACAGGGTTCTGAAGGGGCAATGACTCTCCATCCAATCACAGAAATGAATCAATCTTTAACCAGAACATCTAAAATAAAAGTGCCTTTGAGGAAAAATCTTTCAAGAACACCAGTAAAATATATGATCTTGTCCCACATGGACCTGAAGCTATGTGCCAGGGAAGACATACTATAGAGGGAAAGTCCCCAACCTTAAGGATGTTAGACACAGGATCATTTATGTCCTGGGAACTAGAATATCATGTGGTATACTACCACATTGTAGAGACATATGAAGAGACAGGAAGGTGGTATGTGTTCAATGGTGCCTCAAGTCTTTCCTGCATTTTCTCAAATTCTAACAGATAAAACAGGGTGTATTCAGCAACCGTCAGAGCCCTTTTCTTGGACCCCCAGTGTTGAACTCTTGGTCTAAAAGTCAAAGGCAAGATGTATTTTAGGAGAAATCACAGGTACAATGTTACCATGTGACAAGGTAGCAGGACAGTCTCTCACTTCCTCCTGGCTGAAGCAAAAGACAGTGCTGGGCAGAAGTGTGATATGGTATGTGGTTGACTGAAGAGTGTCCTCTAAACTATACTCAAGCAAACCATCAGAAAGCCAACCATAAGAAACAGACTTCCTTCACCAAAAGGCCCAAGTCCTAAGCCTGACTTTCCTTTCATGCCACGAACAACCATGTGTCTCCCTCTTTGTTTTATGTCAGATGAGACCTTCATGTATACAGAGAATATAGTTTTCTTCTCATTCCATCAAGAAGGCAGACCTCTGCAAGGACATGGAGGAAGAGCTCCTAAAATACAGGTGTTTGCCAGCTTCTACAGTTACTGGGACATTACTGGAAGGCCCAGGATGAGTTCATAGACAGAAAGGTACAATGCAGTACTTTATTCTCCCAACTTTTGCTTCTTTGTGGTCATTAAGTTACTGTGGGGTGACCAAGTATGGAGTGCAGTGCAGGCTGAGGACATCAGTTCTGGTGCTGGAAATACTACAGGATGTTACATAGCAAGAAGGGGGAGAGAGATGGAGGAAGGCCAATTGGGTTCCTAAGGCATCATCACCCAGAATCGTAGGCCCACAGATAGAGAAATGGGACTAGAACCTTAGGCAGGCTCCATGGCCTGGGCTCAGTCTTACAGTGCACACATTGAGACTGTATTTGGAGTCCTTCAGCCACACAGGATAGGGAGAGGCTCATATAGCCTGCATTTGGGAGCTTGGAGGTCTTGTTTTAATTCTGTCTTGAGGATTTTGAGGCATAATAGTCACCCATGTTTGAGAGATCCAACTGCTGAGAGCTTTCTTCTGTTACCATTGCTTGACTTTTCCTTATATCTAGCTACCATAGACATCAGTTGTCCATCATGCTGACTTCTGGATCTCTCACTGAATCTCAGAGACTGTTCTCTACAGTACCCTGTAATTAACAGTCCATCCTATCCATGGCCTGGATATGCCTCCTCAGCCTGATGTCTAACTGCATGTGGTTAAGATTTGAGCTGTGTTTTCTTCTACCTCTCCAGAAAAGCATCTCATATTTGGGATAGAAGAATGTGCTGCTTGGTAGAGGTCTTTAGAAGTGGACCACTGTCCCTATTATCTCTGTTTTAGATACTTTCAGAACTTAAACAATCCACTTTAGTTTATAGGATTAGACTCTCAAATGAGAGCCAAAAGCAGTTAAGTTTCCAAATAGACATAAAGCACAAATAGATGTTGGAATTATGGAAAATTAAAGATGAAAGCTCACCAGTGAAGGTCAGAGACATGCATAGACATAGGCCAGAGAGACAAATGCAAACACGGAAAGAGGCATGGAGAGGTATGGACATTGAGAGACAGAGATATAGAGACAGAAACAGGGAAAGGCAAATGGAGGGAAAGAGAAAAAGCCAAAAAGGTGAAACACACACACACATGCACACACACACACACACACACACACACACACACACATGGGGGGAACAGAGAGAGACAGAGACAGAGGCAGACAGAGAGACAGAGACAGGCAGAGACAGAGACAGGCAGAGACAGATTGGAGATTGAAAGACAGAGACAAAGAGAGACAGAGAGAGAAGGAGAGAGAGAGGGAAGGAGGGATGGATGGAGGGAGAGAGAGAGAGAAAGAGAGAGAGAAGGATGGAGAGAGAGAAAGAGAGAGAGAGAAGGAAAGAGAAAATAGGAACAAAACAGAAATGACAGACATAGACTAAGATCTACTAAAGTTTAACCTGCTTGTGTGGGGAGCGGGTGCAGACGCATGGACCAAAGATGGCGCCTGGCTCTATGCCAAGCCCCGTGACCTCGCTTGTTTATACCAGTCTCAGTCATGCGCTGTAAAAGCAGCACGTGTAACTCATTGGAGAGATTAGTGCAACATCTCGCGATACCATTCTATCAGCCAATCCTGCATGCTGCCTTGGATGTGTGCGTCTATGATTGGGTGGTGTGAGGTGGCATGAGTGAATGGAAGTATAAATTGATGACAGCCCCAGATGAGGAGAGACCAGCGTTAGAGAGACCAGAGACCAGTGTAGGAGAGACCAGAGACCAGCGTTAGAGAGACCAGAGATCAGAGACCAGTGTTAGAGAGACCAGGGTGAGTGAGTGAATGGATGATTGATGTGTGTGAGTGAACTGCTGCAGCTGTGTGAAACCTGAGAGAGAGAGAGAAGCAGAATAAAGCAGAAGCTGTGAAGGCAAGCTGCTCTGAACTCGCCTTGGTGTCTCCGTGTCGTTTCTTCCCATTATCTCTGCTGGTCAGAGACATGTGGGTGGCGCAATACTCATGGAAGACAGAGCACTGATCTACATGGAGAGATACAGTGCCTTTCTGCTAAAATCACAGATCCTTGAAGACATCTAAGGATGCACGGATAAAAGGAAATGAAAGTTTCACCTCCAGGCCACTAGAGCCCAAGTCTGGACACAAACTGAAACTGGAACAAGGATTTCTCAAAAATTGAAAAGCATCATAGATTCCTCTACAAACTCATAAGTGGGGCCCCCTGTGGCTGGAGTTGAAAGCACAGATAATCTCCACATTTGTCTCATGCAATGGCAAGATCAGAAGATGCAGGTGCATAGTAACGTGAGTGATTCAATCAGGACTCAGACTTAACACACACCAATGCTTAGTCTGTTTCCTTCTACCAAAGTGTCTTAGTCAGCCTTCTATCGCTGTGAAGAAACACCATGACCAGGGCAACTCTTATCAAAGAAAACATTTAATTGGGGCTGGCTTACCATTGCATCATCATGGTGAGAAGCCTGGAAATAGACATCATGCTATTGAAATAACTCGGAGTTCCACATCAGGATCCACAGGCGGCAGGAAGAGAAAGGTACTGGCCCTCACATGGGCTTTGAGGTTTCAAAGTGACACTCTTCCTCCAGCAAAGCCACACCTACTCCAATGCCTAACTTTTCACAAGTGGTACCACTCCCTGATGACTAAACATTCAAATATATAAGCCTATGGGGGCAATTTTTATTCAAAGCACCACCACACAGGGTCACAATAACATCAGATCTCTGTAAATTTAAGACAAGACTTAAGTAGCTTGTGATGTGCTGCCATGCCTTCTGTTTCTCTGGTATATCTATGTACTATCTTTAATACACGAAAATCTTTCTTAGGGAATGGAATTTTTAGAGTCCAAATGACTGAAAAAAAAATAACCCTAATAAATAAAGCAGTATGATGCTACCTTTGCTATTGGCTTGTTGACATCACCATCATCAGCTGGAGAGATGTTTCAGTGATTAAAAAACAGCATTATTACTGTTGTACAGATTTTGGTTCCCATATCAGGTGGCTCACAACCACCCTACCTTCAATTCTAGAGTATCTGAAAGTTTCTTCTCTCCTCTGAAGGAACCTATAGTCACATGAACTCCTCATGTAGTTATAATTTAAAAATAAGTCTTTAAAAAGGAGAAACAGAAATTTTCATTGTGTATCTAGTAAACTGACTTTAAAAGATGGGTCTCAAAAGAAAAGTTATCTCATGTTCATCAAAACTACGCAAGTATACATATTCTATTAAAACATGATTACATTAAATCCTAGTGTTGGGAGATGGTCTGTTGCTATGTATACGAATGCTAAATTTTGAACCCCAAGATCTGGTTGTCATTTAGATGAATGTATTTCACCTACATCAGCTTTTGTTGTGTACACCTTGCTCCCCAATTTTAAGCTATTCATTAATAAAAAGCTAGAACCTGTAATTGGCCAGTAGAGAGAGGAAGGCAGGACCTGAGAATTGGGTGGAAGGGTCTCTCTAGAAATCACAGGGGAGAAGAAGAGAAAAGAAAGAGAGAGAGGAGGTCACCACATGGCCAGGAGAAGTTCACCCTGAGGACAGGCTGATGGCACTGAAGCAGCTTGGGACACTGAAACAGCAAGGAACTTTTGTATATAGGTGAGAATATGATAGAACCAGCCCAATCTAGTCTTAAAGCTTGTAAATGGAATACCAGGGTTTGTGTCTTTTATTTGAGGTAGCTAGAATAAATAGTTCATCAATAGCCTAGCTCTCACAGAACTCACTCACTAGGCTCTGTCTGGCATCTTTGCATCCCTGGGGGTCTGGAAGAGGTAAAAATTTAGGCATCCTAAAGCAAAGTAGAAGTATAGACTCCAAAAAGACAATCGTAATGAATGTGCAGTCCACATGGATATGGAATGGTGCCCAGGGATGACCTTAGCAAGACTGGCTTATAGTTAGTACAGGAAGCTGAGTAGGTCCTTAGGAGGTATTGGATCCTGTTTGACATTCATTCAAAGGATGCTAAAAGAGAAGATCAAGAGGGGCCCTCAATGAGAAGGCTGATGAGGAAGAAGTGCATAATGAATGGGTATCCATAGGAGCTACTGGGGTGACTGCTGGGAAAACTCAGAGGGTAAAAAGATACCTCTGCATCAAAACTATGGTGCAAGTAATTTAAGAATCTTAGATTTGTTCATGTGTGTGTGTGTATGTGTGTGTGTGTATGCCATATATATGCAGATGCCTATAGAGTCAGAGACATATCAGACCTCCTGGAGCTGAAGTTACGGGTAGTTACTAGCTGTATAATGGGCACTGAGAACAGAACATAAGTCATCTGAAAGGATAAGTGCTATTAGAGCCATCTCTCTACTTCCATTTATAGAACTAAGAGAACCATAGTAATATTATAGGCTCCTTCTTCTTTGTTATTAATATGAAGAGGTCAGGAGAAAGCCATGCCATTCCCCTTAACAGGATTCTGTAACTTACTTCATCCAAGGGTTTAGAGGATTTAATTATTTACCTAAAAGTTCTAAAAACACAAGGGAAATAAGACAGTCTAAGACCTGTGTCCCTCTTAGACCAGGGTTTAAACTCAAATTTATCTAAATGTTCCAACTAGTAAGATTTCAATGCAGATGATTTCGCCATGTGCTGTGGTTTGAATATGAAATGTTCCCCACAGGCTCATGTGCTGGAATACTTGGGGCTCATATGATGGCACTGTTGTGGGACATTTAAGAGGTAGAGCCTTGCTGGAGGAAGTGGGTTACTAGGGCAAACCTTGAGATGTGATAGTCTGACCTGATTTTTTGTTCTCTGTCTGATTGCTTCCCACCTGGAGATTCAATATGACCACTACCTCTCACTCCTGCCATCATGACTTCCTTACCAGGACAGGATGCATTTCTTAAACTGTGCACCAAAGCAAAATATTCCTTCCGTAAGTTGCTTCTTGTCTGGTATTCAGCCTCAGCAGTGAAGAAATTCACCAATGTGCAGGTAGAGAGAACCTAACACAGTCCACAACTCCTAGAACTATGAGGAAGAAAAGAAAGCCAACTTCTGAATGGGTGGTATTTTTCCCCTCCATACTCTGATGGCTCACCTTGTCTCTTAATAGTTTCTCATTGTTATGAGACCACAGCTCTTCTATGCCTTACTCTTTGACTCAGCCAGGCGGTGAACCAGCAGTGTCTGTTTTGTGGGACAGCTCTAAGGGGTGAAACAGACTTGGCACACAGACATGGGAAAGGCCAATGGGTGCTGTTGGTTTGTGCCTATAAGCGATGATAATGGTTTCCTCGTTGGAGGAATAATGTAAAGAAGGAGAAAG
The DNA here is from genome assembly GCA_902729485.2 of Mus minutoides. Classification (NCBI taxonomy): domain Eukaryota; kingdom Metazoa; phylum Chordata; class Mammalia; order Rodentia; family Muridae; genus Mus; species Mus minutoides. Next base: position 584,462 of record LR749548.1, read on the forward strand.
AGAACATGGAAGAAGTATGGTTTTAGTATGTTTTTTATTGCTGTGATAAAACACTAACCAGAAGCAACCTGGGGAAGAAAGGGCTTGTTTCATCTTATACTTCCAAGTAAGAGTACATTACTGAGGAACAGAAGGACAGGAAATGGAAGGCAGGAGCTAAAGCAAAGACCAGGGAGAGATCTTGGCTTACTGGCTTACTTCCCCAGGACTTGTTCACCTTGCTTTCTTATACAATGCAGGACCACCTGTCAATGGATGATATCACCCACAATGAGCTGTACCCTCTCATATTAATCAACAATTAAGAAAATGCCCCCACAGACAGGTTCACAAGTCTATTTGATGGGAGCAATTCCTCAATTAAATTTCCCTCTTTCCACATGTCAAATTGACAAAACCTCAACAGTGTATCAAGAAAAAGACTTAGTACATCTGATGCTAAACTTATTAGAGAAAAATGAATCAAAGAAACAACATGTTTACAGCATATATTTCTGTTGTATGCTTGATGAGATATATCTTTCCTTTGTTTTTCTATGTAAGTGAATATGTCCATAGTTTAGAACACACACAACTCATGCCAACATGAGCAAATATCACTTTATTTCAATCTTAATCTCTTCCAAATGTCAAAATGAAACAATGTAAGTCTTTCCTGGTTTCATCTTTTGAGCTTATTAAAGTTATAAAATAAAACACAGGCATGGATAATAAAGCACAAAGATGGGAAATAACATGGAAGAAGAGCTGACACCCAAGGGTCACCACAAGCAAACCACCGGTCACCTCTGATCAGAACAGAAGGTGGCAGTCCGCTGACACACTCTCTGTGGTCACGTCACCCTCCCCATATTAACTGTTTTTCTGTACCACACCCTAACTTCACACATTTTTTGTTCATGGCACTCCTGGTGGGTTGTGTTACCACCAGCGATGTCTGCCACACATTGGTAATACCTTGGGTCACTCATTCTCAGAAATAAAATATGTGTATTCAATGGAGGCTGCACAAGGCCAACAATCTAGATTTACTACTCATTCCTCCTATGGGAGAGGAAGTGTGTCAATAAGAGAGAAAGAAGTGCTTCCTCTTTATGCCTGTGTCCTGGTAAGAAAAGTTTGTAAGCCCTTCAGTTTCTCCTTTTATTGTCTGATGTGAAGGCTATTAGCCTGAAGTGTTAGGGCTTTTGAAATCATCTTAATAAGTGAGTTTTGGCATAACTAGTAATTGCAGTTGCTAATGCAAGAATGGAAGCTCAGGTTGTGTGACCCACATCCAGTTGAGGCCTCTCCAGACTGGTCTAGGGGTACATGCTGTACACTTAGTCTTCCTACTGGGTTTCTATTTGTTTCCAGAGTTGCAGACCCATTCTCTCCCCTCTCTGCTTGGCCTTCTGGGGATGTACTACTCCTGCTGGAAGAGCCTGTCTAGATGGCTGTGGGGTGTGATGCTCTTCGCTGCTAGGATGCCTCCACCATCCATCCAACTACTACAAGCTGTGCAGCTAAGCCACAGAACAACTTCCAAACATATCCTGACATTTCCAATTCACATACATGATAGCAAGGTGGTTGTTTCATCTCAGATAACACTTCTGTCTTCTTTTTCTGCATCAAACACTTACACTGCATGGAACACATGAGCATATTGCCTCAGTACTTTTCTTTTTGTAAGGTGTCTTAACCTACACAGTATTGAGTACTGCTCAATGTGGTTGTGAGACATTTAGCATTTCTTTACAATTACTTGTCTCATTTATTCCTGTTTTATTTTTTTTCTACTTGGACTATAACAGAATGATCAGAGAGGATAGCCACTAAGCATTATTTTCTCCCTCCCCTTACTTTTCAGTTGTGTCCTGTCAATAGAGTTGCAGTGCACATCTAGTAGCTGGTCTCATCTGTCTCTATCACTCTGGACATGCTCTCTGCACTCACTATCACTTGAGCTCTGTAGGGTCAGTTGTGCTGGATATAAAAATATCTGCTCCAGATACCTTGGAGAACTGTATCAACATTACCTAATTTTCATGGGCAACACACCAAGGACAGACTCTCTATCACTTCTGAACCTCCATACTTGGGTAGACATACATACACCCACTCTCTTTCAAACCCACGGAACATCCCACTCCTACATTCCTAGGGTCTTCTTTGAATTTCCCATTATATTTTTCTCAGACTAAGCAGAGACATCATGTAGACATGTTTCTTGGCTCACAGAGAATGCAACAACTGCATTTGTCTGCACAGCATCAATGGTTACAACCTACCATGAGATGGTGAGGAACCTACTCAAAGTGTTGACTAAGTGAATAAATGAGTACTTTTGGCAAGTAATAATAATATTAATCTAACTAAGTTACTTTCAAAAAGGCAAAGAAAAATTTCAGAGTAACAAAGTCCTTGGCATTGATAACATCTTATAAATGGCCAAACTATATTAAACCAGATCCTGATAGAAGATTACGCTCAGAAAAGGAATCAAAAAACAAAATCTGAAAAACAGATTTCAGACATAACTTCAATTACAATTAATCTTAATTTATTTTGTTATACTTAGGCTGTGACTCCAAGAAAAAAAGATGGGGTTAGTAAAGTCTCCATAGAGAACTTATCAGCTTGCAAGTTCCTAGACAAAGTTTATGATAGGTTCCTGTGGTCCTCTTCCTCTTCTGCCTTAGGTCGAGTTTCTTGTTTACACTTTTCAATAGACTACTTAAACTAGAATGATTTGGCAAATGGTAAATTTTCCCCAGAGCAAAATTATTCATCCATGTTTTCTTTCTTAATCTTGGGAAAGCATCCTACATGGAACAAACACTCAAGGATGTAGAGGGGAATGTTTATATCCTCTTAATTGCTCATTCTGTCATTAGAAATGCAGAATACCTTTGAGAAGGCCTAGCAGCATGACTGATCTGGTAGCCTGCATCTTATATAGCTCTCTGTACTCAGACTTTATAAGCCTTTAAAACATTCCTTGACATCTGTTGGCAACTCAACAACTCAGAAATGAGGGGTGCTATGTCTTTAATGTAAAGGCAGAAAGGATGTTCTGTCCCCTGTCTTTGACTAGGATGTGTTTAATTTTTGCCTCTCAAGGGGTTGCTTACTAATCTGGAAAGAAGACAAAAGACTTACATAAAACAAAGAAACAAACAAGCAAAACTGTAGAATACTCATCTCTGGGTGGGACAGCTATATCACACTCTCTTTTTCTGAAGCTCTTGGACCATAATGGAAGAAAGAATGGGAAGATTTTTAGGAACCATAAAAGGTGAGTGACTACAAGGGTACAGTGTTTTCTGGCCCAAACAGGTCAGCTGCATATATAAATTTATGAGCATGGAGTCCCACCCCTTGCTAAGGACCTCTTGGCAATTGATAGCTAGTAGAAGAGGCAACTTCCAGTTTCTTTGAGAGAGTTATACCTGGTAGGTGGACCATACTCCAGTAAATAACTCTACATGGTAAAGTATAAAGACAGCACAAATTGTACTTAGTGCATTATAATTTAAAACTAGAGAACAGAATGTTGAGTAGATACATGTCTTAGTTTACTTCTCTTTCGCTCTGATAAAATGCTGAGCAAAAGCAACTTAGAGAGTTAAGGATTTATTTGGCTTACTGGTTGCAGTCCATCATCCAAGGAAGCCAAGTCAAAAAGGCAAAAAAGGAATCTAGAGGCAAGAATTGAAGTAGAGACCACAGAGAAATATATCTGATTGGCTTGCTCTGAATGGCTTGCTTATCTTGCTTTGTCATACAACCCAGGACTCACCTGCCTACATTGCTCCCTCTCTTAATCAACAACAAATGAAGAAAATGGGCACAGACTTGCTTACAGGCAAATCAGGTGGAGGCAATTTCCCAACTAAGCTCCCTTCCTCTCAAATGAGTCTACTATGTTGATGAAAACTGAGTAGCAGTAGGGAAGGGGGATTCCTCTGGGAGGAGCTGGGAGAGGTGAATATGATCAAATACATTGCACGGAATTCTCAAGTAACTAATAAAAGTGAGAAAAAAACCAAAGGAAATTCAGAACACACACACACACACACACACACACAAATGGTATTGGACAAAGACAAGTAAATCCCTGTATTACCTACCGTGTTATCATCATTAATGATGGTATTTTTGCTGATTTTATGGACAGTGCTTTATCATTTTCAAGGATAAATAAATCTATAATATCTCTTAAACAAGTTAGATCAGAACTTAAGAATGAAGTGCTGTGATTCCATGACCAAGTTCAGCTTTGAACATGTAAGATTCTATTAAAGATCACAAGGCAGTCTAAAATACAAGCATTCTTTAGCTGTTTAATATTTCTTTCACATTCTGAATATCACCATATACTTACCAACTTTTATTATTCATAACTCTTTTCACTAAATTCTATAATCTATATTGAAGGAAAACCAGTATGAGGAATATGTTCTTCAAATATATATCTTCCCTTTATGGCAACTCCTATTGAGATTTAAGTTTGATTCTCTTTTAAATTATATATTACTTTTTTTTAATTCTTAAATATTTTTTTTTTTGGTTTTTCAAGACAGGATTTCTCTGTGTAGCTCTGGCTGTCCTGGAACTCACTTTGTAGACCAGGCTGGCCTCGAACTCAGAAATTCACCTGCCTCTGCCTCGAGAGTGCTGGGATTAAAGGCGTGCGCCACCACACCTGGCTATTCTTAATTTTTATAATGTGTAATGATACAAATAAATTTGGTTTTCATTATCTTAGCAATGTTTCATCTTCTATTGATGTTTGATAAAATTTCTGAAACATATTGATGGATATTAAGCTTAAAGAATATTTCCTATCAGTTTTAGAATAATAAATATAAACATTAAGACAGATATTTTTGTGTTTTATTTCATAGCCACTACACTCAAGTCTTAAGTATCTTTGAGACCCTAGTTATTTATTGATGTAGTTTCTCCTCTGACATGAAATTCCAGCTATTTAAAACCCAATGGCTTTATAATGGGGTACTGATCTTGCCATCTGACCCTAGCAGCAGGGCTGTGCTTCTCAACCCTCAGACAGTATCCGGGTTTCTTCTTGTTCCTCCATCTGAGCCAGAAGCAATCAGACTTGCCCTTTGCCACCTGTCCTCTGTCCTTATAACTCTGGACCTCCATGGCTTTGAGTCCTGCTGACCAGCCTGTGGCTGAGTTACCTACCCTCACCTGTGTGCTCCCTCCCTGCTCACCTGGAGCCTGGCTTGCTGGTGTTACACTCCTTTATCTTCCTTCTCTCCCAGACATGCAGATAATGTTTGAGTTTTCTAGTTCCTTTTTCTATGCACAATGTGATCCCTGCTTCCTAGGCCCGCTGAAGAAAGTTCAACCTCTGGACACATATTACTTCCTGTGAGAGTTAGATAAAACAGCCAGGTGCAATGATGCTGTAGACTGTACCCCAGCACTGGGTAGGTAGAGACAGGAGAAGAGTTCATCCTAGGAGTGCTGGTGAGGGCTTCCTCATGGGATCTTATGTGATGGCTTCCTCAGAGGAGTATGGGTGAGGAATTCCTCATAGAAGTGTGGGTAAATTTCCTCACAAGAGTGGGATGGGGGCAGGGGGTGCTGGAGAGATGGATCAGCAGTTAAGAGCACTGACTGCTCTTCCAGAGGTCCTGAGTTCAATTCCCAGCAACCACACACAGTGGCTCACAACCATCTGTAACAGGATCTCAGGGGGCACTCTTCTGGTGTGTCTGAAACCAGCTGCAGTGTACTCATATAAATATAATAAATAAATCTTTTTAATAAAATAAAAGAGCAGGACAAAGGGTTACTCTCAGAAATGTGATTGAGGAGTACCTCAGAAGAGGGTGGGGGAAGGGTGGGGGTTACTCACAGAAGCATGGGTGACTCTAAAAGGAGATCTGTCATCAAATGTCCCACTCAAATAGGGAGGACCTCCCAAAGTCATGCGAAAGAACTCAGAAACGATGGCTTGTTCATCCACTCCTTATTCTGGTGTCTTTCTGGGCCATGGGAAGCTGGAGTAGGATTGAAGGCAGTTAGGGGTCTGAGCAGGGGGAAGTGAATGGCTACTAGAATCTCAGGCGAGGTCAGATGACCCTTCTGCCCATTCTGTGAAGAGATGTTAGTAAATTTAGTGTGTCCCCTGTCATCTGGATCGTTTTGAGTTCCAGATGGCAGTGGCTATGTTCTGCCTGGAGGACATAGTTATCTAACACTGAATCAAAAAAGTAAAGAGAAGGGATAACAGATACATATTTTGGTGTATTTACATGCAGACACATGCATGCACACACACACAAAGAGGAAGAGAGAGAGAGAGAGAGAGAGAGAGAGAGAGAGAGAGAGATTTTAATCCTTTCTTCTATATTATTTACATCCTAAACCAATGTCCACACCCTCTCCCCCACAATGCCTATCTTTTCCCATGAAGGGGTACCATCTGGTTAAAGACAGAACCCTTCTTTCAGATATGCTCTGAGGGGCTGGTCACAGAGCCACCTCTCTCTGTCAGGGAAGGGTCAAGTGAGGTGGTCATCCACACTGCTAGGTACATTGGAAACAGGTACTTTGTCTCCTGTACTGTTCCCTTCAGCGGTCAGTCAGCTGAAAAGGATTTTTGGACACATGTTTTAGACACAATGCACACCCCCAGGTTATCTCAGTGCCCCACCTGCAGGGGCTGGAGCCGGAGTCTAGGTTATGTTTTTTTGCGGCATCTGTCTGCCCTTCCTCCATGTCCTTATTTCTATCTTCCTGTGTGTCAGCGTGGACTCTGGGATCGGTTCAGGGCTTTGGCATGTACTGTGCTGCTCAGCTTTGCTCACTGAGAGCACTAGAGGATGGGCAGCTCATCTATTTGGCATGTCCCATCATTCTGTGTTTGAGGGGTTCTTTCACCTTAGAACTTAAACAATGCTCCAGGCTCATCTTATGTGTTTCCTGCTGAACCCAAAACCTAGTTATCTCCGTGGGGAGTCTGGGATCCTTCCATAGGAAGTTGTAAAACAACAACAACAACAACAACAACAACAACAACAACAACAAGTTCTGTACTCTGAGGGGTTGGTTCATAGTCTGGGGCTACTGCTCCAGCAGACAGAGCTTCACCAACCAATGATGTAACTTCTTCCATATCAATCCATCCACTCAGCCAAACACGAGATCACAGTACAAATCTCACTTTTTACCCTGTGGGCCATGGTGAGTCTCAGTTTCAGTGCTTCCCTTATTTCTTAGAATGTGAGATGCTCACTCCTCAGTACTGCTTAAGATCAATTCTTTTGGACTTGTGGCTGCAAGTTAAGATTTGTCAGCCTTTTATGATTTAACTCATTATTCCACGGTCTGTTTATAGTAAGTGGTAAATTAATATAAGGATGGCAGAGGTTCTCTGTGTCATTAATGGTATTTATTTCTCAGTAGGATCTGAGAATCTCATTAGTCAAAGACATCTAGTCTCAGGGTCGAAGGTGTCTCATGGAAATGAAGGTAGATCTAAGGTAGAAACTGTGGCTCAGGAGGAATATGAGGAGGGTGGGGAGAGTTCTCTTCTCCAGAGGCCACAGCAGATATAGGACTATTTGTGGCTCCGAGGCCAAGGAATGAGTAGACAGCCTACCAGAAAATCCATTTCCTAAATGATCTGGGCCATAACAGACAACCAGTTTGCAGTCAGTCTCCCTGTTTACATATCAGGAAGTCTGGACAAATGAGTTTGGTGGATTAATCTCAGCACAGCTTCCTGGATTTGCATTGGATTTAGGAAGAAAGAACTCTTATTTTTTATTTCAATAAATGCCAAAATATACTCTCTTGCTATCTCACTGGCAGGGGCTGTCCAAATGACCTTGGAAAAGAGGAAATAAGCGACATACTATTTAAGAAGTGGTAAATGCAACCCTCTCCTCCTCAGCCCAGCAGGTTGCTGGTTACTCTCGAAGCTTACAAAAGCGACAGCCAAGATTAAATGAAGACACAAACCTAAGGAGAGAAGGCCAACAACAGAGTAAAAGATGACAGTATCAATATTCAGATGGAGAGATGCATCAGGTCAGCATTTGGGAGCCCAGGGTTCCCAGATGTCTGAGAATAGCCCAACGCAAAACATACAGAAGAAACACAATGAGAGAAAAGAAAACTAAGACACTTGAGGAAAATAAAAGTTACAAAAAAAAAAAAAAACTTTGAAAATGATAGTCTCGGGACATAAGAGAAGATAATACATGCCTAAAATAGAACTGTAAGTTTATATGAAAAGGAAAGAGATTCAAAGACCCCGAAAGATCCCTTGCATATTAAAATTTGATGTACCAAATCCCAGTAGTAGGATTGGGATGTAATCTTGCAAAAATTTCCTAGAAAGTAGAACAAAAAAATGTATAGAGGGGGGAGACAGATCTGATAATAGTAAGAGAGATAGGAGGGTTAAATAAGTCCAGTGTCTGGGAGATAGAGAATAAAGTAGTGGGTGAGGAAGCAACTGAATGAAAACTAAAGGCAAAGTATGCTCACAGCTCAAGGATACAGGGGTACAGACTAAAGAGCCTCACTAAGGACCAAATGGCTGGCCAAATGGAGCCAAGGTATCACCATACTGGAATGGTAGCACAGGAGAGTATATGGGAACTCACGACAGCCAGGACCCAGCTCCAGGCAGTGTTCGTGAATCAGCATTGTGTGCATGCTGCTGTACGAGAGGCTGTTGGAATTTGGAAAAAAAGTTGATATTCAGTCTAGCATCTGACATCTGAATGGATGAATGGCATAGTAGGAGAGTGAGGACAGGGTGTATGTGCATGTGTGTGTGCCATGACTGTGTATAAGATGCATGTAGCGCATGCCTGCATATGTGTGCAAGTATGTCTGTGCATAAATGATACACTGTTACACACTGTGGTCTGTTCATCCAATCCTTTCCTTCATCAATTGATTTATATATATTTAAAATATTTTTATTTTAAGTATCAGTGTTGGCCTGCATATACACATGTAGACCATACCTGTCCAGTGCCAGAAGAGGGCAATGAGTCTCCTAGAACTAGAGTTATAGATGGTTATGAGTTACTATATAGGTGATGGGAAATCAATCTGTGTCCTCTGCAAAACCAGCAAGTACTTTTCACTACAGTGCCATCTCTCCATCACATGAACTTCAATTGTCATCGATGTGACAAGGGACTGCCTATAATATCTGGGAAGATTTGTTCTACATAAATCTGATCAGCTAGAGTCTAGGAAATTCTGTTGTAGTTTGTATTCTTACAAAATTAAAAGAAGGTGGTAGTAAGGACAATGATACTGTCTCTCTTTGTAGAATACAACAGAAGCCTTCAGAAGAGGACCAAGGATGAGGTAAAAGAAGATGAGAGAAGAACAGAGTTGCTGTTGACCTTGCTGACAGTGTCACTGTATGTCACCTACCCCTTTGACCAGAGCCCCTCAGCTGTGACTTCAGGGCTGGAGTTTAGTTGTAAAGAGCTTATAGTAACTCCAATGTTTATTTTAGTTACATTCTCTTTTTTTAGGAAGCCACAAGAGAATAGGTTCCAGCCAGCAGGGGTGGCCAGGTCAGGCAAAAAGGGGTACAGGTGGTAGTCATGAGCTTGCAGAGATTTCCTAGTACAAGGTGAGCCAGGCATCAGGTTGATAGTCTAGAAGAACAATGGCTGCGCTGGACTAATAATTCTGTGGATCCTAAGAGAAGGCTCTTGATAGTGGCAGAACAAATGCTGGGAATTTCCTCTCAAAATTAGAATATAACTCTATTTGGACAGTGGTTTCAGGGAAAGTGTTTGTATTTTTGGAGTAGGCATAAGGAATCTAATACCCCACCTTATACAAATCTAATACAAAATCAATAGGTCAACCTTAGCCAGAATTAAGAGACACATCTACCTATTAGAGTTGGAGAGATCCACAGTTCCTGCTAGCAAGCATAAAGACCTCCATTTAGATCTCCAGCATCCACTTAAAAAGCCAGGTATGGCAAGAAGACCCACAGAGTCAACTAACCTGGGCCCATGAGGGCTCATAGAGACTAAACCACCAATCAAAGAGGATGCATAAGTTGGACTAGGCTCCCTAGACATTCGTAGCAGATGTATAGCTTGGTCTTCATGTAGGTCCCCTAACAATTGGAATGTGGGCTGTCTCTGACTCTGCTCCCTGCCGTTGTATCCCCTCCACCTAGCTGGACTGTCTTGTCAAGCCTCAGTGGGAAAAGTTTAGCTTAGTACTCCAGAGAATTGATGTGCCAAGACAGATTGGTATCCATGAAAGGCTTCCCATTCTCTGAGGAGAAAAGGAATTAGAGGGATGGAAGGAAAGGGTATGAAGGTAAGACTGGGTAGAGAGAAGAGAGGGGCCTGTAATCAGGTTGCAAAATGAATAAATAAACAAATAATAATAATAATAATATAATAATAATAAATAATAGGAGAAGGAGAAAGAAAGAGAAGGAGAAAGAGGAGAAGGGGGAGGAAAAGAAGGAGGAGGAGGAGGAAAAGAAGAAGAAGAAGAAGAAGAAGAAGAAGGAGAAGGAGAAGGAGAAGGAGAAGGAGAAGGAGAAGAAGAAGAAGAAGAAGAAGAAGAAGAAGAAGAAGAAGAAGAAGAAGAAGAAGAAGAAGAAGAAGAAGAAGAAGAAGAAGAAGAAGAAGAAACCACTACAACCAGGTATGGCCTGGTTATGTAATCCAGATCCAGGAATATGAATATAGACGGATCTCTGGAGCTCATAGCTTAGTTAGCCTACCCAGTCATTACCTCTAGATTCAGTGAGAAATTTTGTCAAAAATTATTTATTTTTTTAAATTTAAAGATGAGCAGAGTAACTGAATATTGACCTCTGACTTCTATATAAGTAAACACACATAGACACATGCCTGTGCATGCCTCTACTCTCTATCGCTACATATACTCAAAGAAATAGCGATATGTGATCTTTGTTCAGCACTACAAAGACACACACACACATACACACACAAGTTTACACATGCACACACATGCATAGTGCATCCATGCACATATACACATGTATACTCAGAAATAGCAGTGTGTTAATTCACTGAGCCCTACAGAGGAATGTATTAGAATAACAGCTGGGAGAGGAGCTTTGGAAATGGTGGATGGGATGAGTGGATGGATGGATGCATAGATGGGTGCATGGATGTATGGATATATGAATAGATGTATGTAAGACTCTGATTTAAAATGATGATGATAGAGAAATTTAAGAAGGACAAAAATAACTCCCTTAAAGAAATACAGGAGAAGCTGGGCATGGTGGCACACGCCTTTAATCCCAGCACTCGGGAGGCAGAGGCAGGCAGATTTCTGAGTTTGAAGCCAGCCTGGTCTACAGAGTGAGTTCCAGGACAGCCGGGGCTATACAGAGAAACCCTGTCTCGAGAAACAAAAAAAAAAAAAGAAAGAAAGAAAGAAAGAAAGAAAGAAAGAAAGAAAGAAAGAAAGAAAGAAAAGAAATACAGGAGAACACAGGTAAACAGATAGAAGACCTTAAAGAGGAAACACAAAAATGCCTTAAAGAATTACAGGAAAACACAAGCAAACATGTGAAGGAACTGAACAAAACCATCCAGGATCTAAAAATGGAAATAGAAACAATAAAAAAAAAAACCACAAAGAGAGACAACACTGGAGATAGAAAACCTAGGAAAGAGGCCAGAAGTTACAGATGCAAGTATCACCAACAGAATACAAGAGATAGAAGAGAGAATCTCAGGCGCAGAAGATACCATAGAAAATATTGACACAACAGTCAAAGAAAATACAAAATGCAAAATGTTCCTAACCCAAAACATCCAAGAAATTCAGGACACAATGAGAAGACCAAACCTAAGGATAATAGGTATAAAAGAGAGTGAAGATTCCCAAGTTTAAAAGGGCCAGTAAATATATTCAACAAAATTATAGAAGAAAACTTCCCTAACCCGAAAAGATGCCCGTCAACATACAAGGAACCTACAGAACTCCAAATAGATTGGACAAGAAAAGAGATTCCTCCCATAACATAATAATCAAAACACCAAACACAGTAAACAAAGAATATTAAAAGCAGTAAGGGAAAAATGTCATAAAGGTAGACCTATCAGAATTATACCAGACTTCTCACCAGAGACTATGAAAGCTAGGAGATCCTGGGAAGATCTCATATAGACCCAAAGAGAATACAAATGCCAACCCAGACTACTATACCCAGCAAAATTCTCAATTAACATAGATGGAGAAACCAAGATATTCCAGAACAAAACCAAATTTACACAATACCTTTCTACAAATCCAGCCCTACAAAGGATAATAGATGGAAAATGCCAACACAAGAAAGGAAACTACACCCTAAAAAAAGCAAAAATGTACTTTTTCGACAAACCCAAAAGAAGATAACCACGTAAAGATAGCAATAATAACAGGAATCAACAATCTCTATTTTTTAATATCTCGTAATGTCAATGGATTCAATTCCCCAATAAAAAGACATAGACTAAAAGACTGGAAATGTAAACAGGACCCCACATTTTGCTACATACAGGAAACCACCTCAGTGTCAAAGGCAAATACTACCTCAGAGTAAAGGCCTGGAAAATAGTTTTCCAAGTAAATGGTCCCAAGAAACGAGATGGAGTGGCCATCCAAATATCGAATAAAGAGGACTTTCAACCAAAAGTCATCAAAAAAAGATAACGAAGGACATTTCATACTCATCAAAGGAAAAATCTACCAACAAGAACTCTCAATTCTGAACATCTATGCTCCAAATGCAAGGGCACACACATTTATAAAAGAAAATTTACTAAAGCTAAAAGCACACATTGCACCTCATAAAATAATAGTGGGAGACTTCAACACCCCACTCTCATCAATGGACAGATTAGGGAAACACAAACTAAACAGAGACACAGTGAAACTAACAGAAGTTGTGGACCAAATGGACTTAACAGACATATATAGAACATTACACCCTAAAAGAAAAGAATATATCTTCTTCACAGCACCTCATGGTACCTTCTCCAAAACTGACCATATAATTGGTCACAAAACAGGCCTCAACAGATACAAGAAGATTGAAATAATTCCATGAATCCTATCAGATCACCATGGACTAAGGCTGGAATTCAATAACAACAAAAACAACAGAAAGACACATACACATGGTTCTTTGAGAAAATCAACAAGATAGATAAATCTTAGCCAGACTAACCAGAAGGCACAGAGATAGTACCCAAATTAACAAAATCAGAAATGAAAGGGGAGATATGACAACAGAAACCGAGGAAATCCAAAATATCATCAGATCCTACAAAAGCCTATACTCATTCAACAAACTTGGAAAATCTGGATGAAATGGACAGTTTTCTAGACAGATACCAGTTACCAAAGTCAAATCAGGATCAGATAAACCATCTAAACAGTCTCATAATCCCTAAAGAAATAGAAACAGTCATTACTAATTGCCCAACCAAAAAAAAAAAAAAAAAAAAGCCCAGGACCAGATGGTTTAGTGCAGAGTTCTATCAGATCTTCAAAGAAGACCTAGTACCAATACTCCTTAAACTATTCCACAAACTAGAACAGAAGGAACTCTACCCAGCTTGTTCTATGAAGCCACAATTACTCTGATACCTAAACCACACAAAGACCTAACAAAGAAAGAGAAATTCAGACCAATTTCCCTTTTGAATATCGATGCAAAAATAGTCAATAAAATTCTCAAAAACGGAATCCAAGAACACATCAAAATGGTCATCCAGCATGATCAAGTAGTCTTTATCCCAGGGATTTAGGGATGGTTCAATATACAGAAATCTATTAACAACATAAACCACTAATAGAAACATACTCAAAGAAAAAACCAATATGATCATTTCATTAGATGCTGACAAAGCATTTGAACAATCCAACTCCCCTTCAGCTGGCATAGCGTGTAGAAGAATGCAAATTGATCCATTCTTACCTCCTTGTACAAAGATCAAGTCCAAGTGAACCAAGGACCTCCACATAAAACTAGAGACACTGAAACTAATAAAAAAGAAAGTGGGGAAGAGTCACATGGGCACAGGGGAAATTTTCCTGAACAGAACACCAGTAGCATATGTTTTAAGACCAAGAATTGTCAAATGGGACCTCATAAAATTGCAAGGCTTCTGTAAGGCAAAAGACACTGTCAATAAGACAAAAAGGCCACCAACAGATTGGGAAAGGATTTTTACCAATCCTAAATCTGATAGGAGACTAATATCCAACATATACAAAGAGCTCAAGAAGCTGGACTCCAGAAATTCAAATAACCCCATTAAAAAATGGGGTCCAGAGCTAAACAAAGAATTCTCAACTGAGGAATACTGAATGGCTAAGAAGCACCTAAAGAAATGTTCAACATCGTTAATCATCAGGGAAATGCAAATCAAAACAACCCTGAGATTCCACTTCACAGCAGTCTGAATGGATAAGATAAAAAACTCAGGTGACAGCAGACGCTGGCAAGGATATGGAGAAAGAGGAACACTCCTCCATTGCTGGTGGGATTGCAAGATGGTACAACCACTCTGGAAATCAGTTTGGTGGTTCCTCAGATAATTGAACATAGTACTACCTGAGGACTCAGCAATACCTCTCCTGGGCATATACCCAGAAGATGCTTCAACATGTAATAATGACACATGCTCTACTATGTTCATAGCAACCTTTTTATAATAGCCAGAAGCTGGAAAGAACCCAGATGTCCCTCAACAGAGGAATGGATACAGAAAATGTGGTACATTTATACAATGGAGTACTACTCAGCAATTTATTTTTATTTTATTTATTTATTTATTTTTACTACTCAGCTATTAAGAACAATGAATTTATGAAATTCTTAGGCAAATGGATGGAACTAGAAAATATCATCCTGAATGAGGTAACCAAAACACAAAGGAACACACATGATATGCACTCACTGATAAGTAGATATTAGCCCAGAAGTTCAGAATACCCAAAAGATATACTTCAGAGACCACAAGAAGGAAGACCAAAGTGTGGATACTTCTGCCCTCCTTAGAAGTAGGAGCAAAATACTCATGAGAGGAGTTACAGAGGCAACGTATGGAGCAGAGACTGAAGGAAGGCCATCCAGAGACTGTCCCACCTATATCCATCCTGTATACAGTCACCAAATCCAGACACTCTTGTGGATGCCAACAAGAGCTTGCTGACAGGAGCCTGATATTGCTGTCTCCTGAGGGGCTCTACCAGTGCCTGATAAATCCAGAGGTAGATGCTCTCAGCCAACCACTGGACTGTGCACAGAGTCCCCAATAAAGGGACCAGAGAAAGGACCCAAGGAGCTGAAGGGGTTTGCAGCCCCACAGGAGCAACAAGAGTATGAACCAACCAGTACCATAAGATTTCCCAGGGACTAAACAACCAACCAAAGAGTATACATGGAGGGACACATGGCTTCCACCACATATGTAGCAGAGGATAGCCTTGTTGGTCATCAATGGGAGGAGAGATCCTTGGCCCTGTGAAGGCTCTATGCCCCAGTGTAGGGGAATGCCTGGGCCAGGAAGAGAGAGTGGGTGGAGAGAGTGGGTGGATTGGTGAGCAGGGGGAGGGGGGAAGGGATAGGGGGTTTTTGGAGGGGAAACTAAAAAAGGGAATAACATTTTAAATGTAAAGAAAATATCTAATAAAAAAAGGTAGGCTCATACTTATCTTAAATTACTTTTAATATGAGGGTTTTATTTCTTTATCATCTGGATCCATCTGTAGCTATCAGTCACTGTCATTTTAGCATTTCTAGTTGAAGCACAAAATATAAAAATTGAAATACATGAATACAAACAGATAATTCCAGACAATGTGACTTTTCAGAATTAAAACATTTGCAAATTTGGAGCATGATAAATGCTCACAATTAAGACTGTAATGGAAATTAACTTCAAGATTGTATGTTTTCAGGAGCTGCACTCATAGGATGCCTGAAAATACAAGATGCTTCCGATTCCTAATTTAAAATGCTGCAGAAATGACCTCCATATCCTTTCTCCAAATTTTTAATCTTTAACTACCATTTAGTCTCCCGAGTACCTCCAGTGTCTTTGCTCATGCCTGGAAGCTGTGGAGTTGCTGCCTCTTTCCAGGTCCAGGTGGGCGGAGCTCCTTTCCTGGTCACATAGGACCATGGCCCTGTTTCCCCAGTGACCTCCAGCCAGGGATCTCCTGCTCCCTCTTTTACTTAATACTTTCACCAAATTATACACACACACACACACACACACACACACACACACACACACACACAGGCTTCAGATAAACAGACTATCACACCAAAACTATTTAGAAAAAGGAAGCTTCCAGGTTATCACTGATACAAAGTGAGCTAAAAACTATTTCTTATTTCCAAGATATTGGTCATTCGCATGACAAATAACTGTATAAAACAGAAAAGCACCCCTTCAATGCCCCAGGGTAGCTTGAGGTTAGCATTTTTCAAGCTAATCAACCAAGCTCTTTACGGCTTGCTATCTTATCCACAAGAGTCAGTGTCACCCTGAGCATGTGCAGTGGCACCACAGCTCCTCAGCAAACTCTGCTCTGAGCTAGGCTGCAGTGATTATAATACAGATGGCAAACTGTTAGCATGTGAAAAACAAATGGAAATGAGCATTGAAGATGACAGAAATCAAATATTCACCTGCGTTACTACTATCTGCCTCCTCTTCCTCTAACTATGCAACTTGGGAGTAGCCCACAGCCAGTGCTTCTTAGTGACACGGCCTTCAGAGCACTGCTCTGATGTTGGAAGGGATCCACCTGCTATCTCTTGCACCCTGGACTGCAAGGCCAAATAAGGTCTGTGTGAGCTGCCTCTCATGCCCATTTAATTCTTTTAAAGTTGTCCATTAAAGAAAAGTTAAACAAACTTCCATATGCACACATTTGAAGGCATATAGAGAGGAAACACAACAAAGTGAGATCTGATACGGGAATCCAAGGGTGGTACTCGAACCCATGAACGGTGAGGTAGTGAGACAGGGTATAGGGATCTACAGCTCCAAGCTCCCTACTGCAGCAGAATCCTGGCACTCTGCTCAGATGGATCCCTTCCCTGAAGACTCCTTTCTGGGAAAGCCTCAGCCACCTTCTAGGGTGTGAACACCTAGACAGAATCTCCACCTGTGCCAACAGCACTGCAAGGAGACAGAGCCGAGGAAGCATTCCTCACTAGCTGAAGAACACTGCAGGGCTCTGGATGCAAGCCCTGGCACAGCGGCCCTCACTGTGGGGAACACTGGAAGAGAGTCAATAGGGGACACGTTTGGTCATTTTGTACCTGGCTGAAAAAAACCCCACTAGAAGGAAACTTAGCCCTGCTTGTTTATTTCAAGAAGAAAGTCTAAAGTTGGGACATTAATGGGATCCCAGCTATTCTAGGGCCATCACTGTCCTGTTCCAAAGGTAAGACTATCACTTACAGCCCTAATTCATGGAAGAAATACTTGATAAAGAAATACTTGGCCCTTCCAGTCAGTGCAAGTGCCCGGTCACCTTGGGTGCAGGGTCAGCAGACACCCCCACGGCCCCTAGAGGACTCTCTATGTGATCTTGGGACCACTGCTGAGTGGAATGCAACTTCTATTCCAATCCAATCACGCGTGTAGGACTTGAGACAGCATTAGGGA
This sequence comes from Mus minutoides, assembly GCA_902729485.2. Lineage (NCBI taxonomy): Eukaryota > Metazoa > Chordata > Mammalia > Rodentia > Muridae > Mus > Mus minutoides. The sequence continues at coordinate 602,149 of LR749548.1, forward strand.
GGCAGAGAATCGGCCAGGCCAGGGGCACAGGTCCCACAACTCTCCCACCATGGCAAGTCCTGGATACACCATCATACCAGAAAAGCAAGACATAGATCTAAAGTCACTTCTCATGATGATGATGGAGGACTTTAAGAAGGAAATACAGGAAAACACAGGTAAACAACTAGAAGCATTTAAGGAGGAAACACAAAAATCCCTTAGAGAGTTACAGGAAAACAATAACAAACAGGCGATGGAATTGAACAAAACAATCCAGGATCTAAAAATGGAAGTAGAAACAATAAAGAAAACCCAAAAAGAGATAAGCCTGGAGATAGAAACCTTAGGATAGAAATCAGGAACCATGGATATGAGCATCAGCAACAGAATACAAGAGATGGAAGAGAGAATCTCAGGTGCAGAAGATTTCATAGGGATCATGGACACAACAATCAGAAAAAATGCAAAATGCAAAAAGATCCTAACTCAAAATATCCAGGAAATCCAGGACACAATGAGAAGACCAAACCTACGGATAATAGGAGTAGATGAGAATGAAGATTTTTCAACTTAAAGGGCAGGCAAATATCTTCAACAAAATTATAGAAGAAAACTTCCCATACCTAAAGAAAGAGATGCCCATGAACATACAAGAAGCCTACAGAACTGCAAATAGACTGGACCAGAAAATAAATTCCTCCTGACATGTAAAAATCAGAACAACAAATGCACTAAATAAAGACAGAATATTAAAAGCAGTAAGGGAAAAAGGTCAAGTAACATATAAAGGCAGGCAGGCTTATGAGAATTACTCCAGATTTCTCACCAGAGACTATAAAGCCAGAAGATCCTGGACAGTTGTTATACAGACCCTAAGAGAACACAAATGCCAGCCCAGGTTATTATACCCAGCAAAACTCTCAATTACCATAGATGAAGAAACCAAAGTATTCCATGACAAAATCAAATTCACACGATATCTTTCCATGAATCCAGCTCTTCAAAGGATAATAATGGAAAAACACCAACACAAGGACTGAAACTACGCCCTAGAAAAAGCAAGAAAGTAATCGTCCAACAAACCTAGTAGAAGACAGACACAAGAACAGAATCCCAACTCTAACAACAAAAATGACATGAAGCAACAATTACTATTCCTTAATATCTCTTAAGATCAATGGACTCAATTCCCCAATAAAAAGACATAGACTAACAGACTGGGTATACAAATAGGACCCAACATTTTGCTGCTTACAGGAAACCCAACTCAGGAAAAAAGACAGACACTACCTCAGAGTGAAAGGCTGGAAAACAATTTTCCAAGCAAACAGTCTGAGGAAACAAGATGGAGTAGCAATTCTAATATCGAATAAAATTGACTTTCAACCCAAAATTATCAGAAAAGACAAAGAGGGGCACTTCATACTCATCAAAGGCAAAATCTTCCAAGAGGAACTCTCAATTCTGAATATCTATGCTCCGAATGCAAGGGCAGCCACATTCATTAAAGAAACTTTAGTAAGCTCAAAGCACACACTGCACCTCACATAATAATAGTGGGAGACTAGAACACCCCACTCTCATCAATGGACAGATCCTGGAAACAGAAACTAAACAGAGACACAGTGAAACTACCAGAAGCTATGAAACAAATGGATTTAACAGATATCTACAGATCATTTGATCCTAAAAATAAAGGATATACCTTCTTCTCAGCACCTCATGGTACCTTCTCCAAAATTGAGCAAATAATTGGCCACAAAACAGGCCTCAACAGATACAAAATATTGAAATTGTCCCATGCGTCCTATCGGATCACTGTGGACTAAGGCTGATCTTCAATAATAACATAAATAGCAGAACACCAACATTCACATGGAAACAGAACAACACTCTACTCAATAATACCTTGGTCAAGGAAGAAATAAAGAAAGAAATTAAAGACTTTCTAGAGTTTAATGAAAATGAACCCACAACATACCCAAACTTATAGGACACAATGAAAACAGTCCTAAGAGGAAAACTCATAGCTCTGAGTGCCTCCAAAAAGAAACTGGAGAGAGCATACTCTAGCAGTCTGAAAGCACACCTAGAAGCTCTAGAACAAAAGGAAGCAAATTCACCCAAGAGGAGTAGACAGCAGGAAATAATCAAATTCAGGGGCTAAATCAACCAAGTGGAAACAAAAAGAATTATTCAAAGAATCAACCAAACCAGGAGCTGGTTCTTTGGGAAAATCAACAAGATAGATAAACCCTTAGCCAGACTCACTAGAGGGCACAGGGACAGCATTCTAATTAACAAAATCAGAAATGAAAAGGGAAACATAACAACAGATCCAGAGGAAACCCAAAACACCATCAGATCCTTCTACAAAAGGCTATATTCAACAAAACTGGAAAATCTGGATGAAATGGACAAATTTCTAGACAGATACCAAGTACCAATGTTAAATCAGGATCAGATTAATGACCTAAACTGTCCTATATCCCCTAAAGAAATAGAAAAAGTCATTAATAGTCTCCCAACCAAAAAATGCCCAGGACCAGACAGATTTAATGCAGACCTTCAAAGAAGACCTAATTCCAACTCTCCTCAAACGTTCCACAAAATAGAAACAGAAGGTACTCTACCCAATTCATTCTATGAAGCCACAATTACTCTGATACCTAGACCACATAAAGACAAAACAAAGATAGAGAACTTCAGACCAGTTTCCCTTATGAATATCGATGCAAAAATACTCAATAAAATTCTCGCTAACTGAATCCAAGAATACATCAAAAATATCATCCATCATGACCAAGTAGGCTTCATCCCAGGAATGCAGGGATGGTTTAATATACGGAAATCCATCAACGTAATCCACTATATAAACAAACTCAAAGACAAAAACCACATGATTATCACGTTAGATGCTGAGAAAGCATTTGACAAAATCCATCACCCCATCATGATAAAAGTCCTGGAAAGATAAGGAATTCAAGGCCCATACCTAAACATAATAAAAGCAATATACAGCAAACCAGTAGCCAACATCAAACTAAATGGAGAGAACCTGGAAGCAATCCCCCTAAAATCAGAGACTAGACAAGGCTGCCCACTTTCTCCCTACCTATTCAATATGGTACTTGAAGTCCTAGCCAGAGCATTTCGACAACAATAGGAGGTTAAGGGGATACAAATTGGAAAGGAAGAAGTCAAAATATTACTCTTTGCAGATGATATGATAGTATATATAAGCGACCCCAAAAATTCCACCAGAGAACTCCTAAACCTGATAAACAGCTTCAGTGAAGTAGCTGGATATAAAATTAACTCAAACAAATCAATGGCCTTACTCTACACAAATGGGCTGAGAAAGAGATTATGGAAACAACACCCGTCACAATAGTCACAAATAATATAAAATATCTTAGTGTGACTCTAACTAAGGAAGTGAAAGATCTGTATGATAAGAACTTCAAGTCTCTGAAGAAAGAAATGCAATAAAATCTCAGAAGATGGAAAGATCTCCCATGCTCATGGGTTGGCAGGATCAATATAGTAAAAATGGCTATCTTGCCTAAAGCAATCTACAGATTCATTGCAATCCCCATCAAAATTCCAACTCAATTCTTCAATGAATTAGAAAGGGCACTTTTCAAATTCACCTGGAATAACAAAAAGCCTAGGATAGCAAAAACTCTTATCAACAATAAAAGAACTCATGGTGGAATCACTATGCCTGACATTAAGATGTACTACAGAGCTATTGTGATAAAAAAAACTGCATGGTACTGGTACAGCAACAGACAGGTAGATCAATGGAATAGGACTAAAGACCCATAAATGAACCCACACACCTATGGTCACCTGATCTTTGACAAGGGAGCTAAAACCATCCAGTGGAAAAAAAACAGCATTTTCAACAAATGGTGCTGGCACAACTGGCGGTTATGTAGAAGAATGCAAATTGATCCATTCTTATCTCCCTGTACTAAGGTCAAGTCTAAGTGGTTCAAGGAACTCCACATAAAACCAGAGACACTGAAACTTATAGAGGAAAAAGTGGGGGAAAACCTGGAAGATATGGGCATTGGGGAAAAATTCCTGAAAGAACAGCCATGGCTTGTGCTGTAAGATTGAGAATGGACAAATGGGACCTCATAAAGTTGCAAAGCTTCTGTAAGGCAAAAGATACTGTCAATAAGACAAAAAGGCCACCAAAAAATTGGGAAAGGATTTTTACTAATCCTAAATCAGATAGGGGACAAATATCCAATATATATATATATATATATATATATATATATATATATATATAGAGAGAGAGAGAGAGAGAGAGAGAGAGAGAGAGCTCAAGAAGGTGGACTCCAGAAAATCAAATAACCCCATTAAAAAATGGAGCACAGAGCTAAACAAAGAATTCTCAACTGAGGAATACTGAATGGCTGAGAAGCACCTGAAAAAATGTTCAACATCCTTAATCATCAGGGAAATGCAAATCAAAACAACCCTGAGATTCCACCTCACACCAGTAAGAATGGCTAAGATCAAAAATTCAGGTGACAGCAGACGCTGGCAAGGATGTGGAGAAAGAGGAACACTCCTCCATTGCTGGTGGGATTGCAAGCTGGTACAACCACTCTGGAAATCAGTCTGGTGGTTCCTCAGAAAATTAGACATAGTACTACCAGAGGATCCCGCAATACCTCTTCTGGGCATATATCCAGAAGATGTTCCAACTGGTAATAAGGACACTATGTTCATAGCACCCTTATTTATAATAGCCAGAATCTGGAAAGAACCCAGATGTCCCTGAACAGAGGAATGGATACAGAAAATGAGGTACGTTTATACAATGGAGTACTACTCAGCTATTTAAAACAATGAATTTATGAAATTCCTAGGCAAATGGATGGATCTGGAGGGTATCATCCTAAGTGAGGTAACCCAATCACAAAAGAACTCACATAACATGCACTTACTGATAAGTGGATATTAGCCCAGAAACTTAGAATACCCAAGATACAATTTGCAAAACACATGAAACTCAAGAAGAATGAAGACCAAAGTGTGGACACTTCGCCCCTTCTTAGAATTAGGAACAAAGCACACATGGAAGTTGTTACAGAGACCAAGTGTGGAGCTGAGACAAAAGGATGGGCCAACCAATGATTGCTGCAGCTGGGGACCCATCCCATAATCAGTCACCAAAAGCATACACTATTGCATATGCCAGCAAGATTTTGCTGAAAGCTCCCTGATATTGCGGTCTCGTGAGAGGCTATGCCAGTGCATGGCAAACACAGAAGTGCATGCTCACAGCCAGCTATTATATGGAACACAGGGTTCCCAATGGAGGAGCTAGAGAAAGTACCCAAGGAGCTGAAGGGGTCTCCAATCCTATTGGTGGAACAACAATATGAACTAACCAGTAACTTCAGAGCTCGTGTCTCTAGCTGCATATGTAGCAGAATATGGCCTAGTTGGCCATCATTGGGAAGAGAGGCCCCTTGGTCTTGAAAACTTTATATGCCCCAGTACAGGGGAATGCCAGGGCCAAGATGTGGGAGTGGGTGGGTAGTGAAGCAGGGCAAGGGTTGGGAGAGGGTATAGGGGACTTTTGGGATATCATTTGAAATGTAAATGAAGAAAATATCTAATAAAAAATTGGAGAAAAAGAAATACTTGATAATATTTGATAAAGATTTACCTTACTCTTCTTCAAGTTTGGAGTATAGTTAACTGCTTTTGGAATAATGCCAAAGCAAGGCTGCTATTTAATCATAGCTCTAAAGTATGACTTTGACCTTGACTAAATATTTACAACTTATTATTTATATCCAAACAATACCTCCACCACTACTTAAGAAGCCTCCATCCCAACTTTACTTCAAAGTGTAAGCTGAAACCTTTGTTCCCAATTCCTAAATCATATGTCAAGTCCTGATCCAACTTCAGATTTTAGAGAAGATATAGGTGCTAGAGTTGTACTCTGACCTCATTTATTTGAAGGTCTGGGAGTATTGATGATCTAAAACACATCCTTCTGCTGAGGGTCACATGGAGAGGAACAGCTGGGAAGGCTGACTGCAGATAACAAGGGACCAGCTGCAGAAGCCTGGTGTTTCTGTCCAGCAACTAGGAGTCAGGGCAGAGTGTCTCTGAGTGGACAACTTTATGTGATATACCATATTAACCAGGAGATTAGATTTCTGAAGTAAAGGGAAAGTTCATAGACTTGAGATTTTATCATTGCACTGTGCCAGAGTGCAAGTGAGAAAATTAATATATATACTTGAATATTCCCTAGAACATTTCAGAGGATACAAAGTCAATAAGATCATGCATATACATGCACACGAACATATAAACACATGTAAATATATGTCATATCAATAAACCAACATATACCTATATCAACCTACACTTAAATACATTTATATGCATACCTGTGTATACATACACATGTAGTTTCACATAACATAATGGTATCTACATATACATGATTCATGCACATAAATAAATATGCACACATGTGTACATATGCATATATACAGACACTTATGCACATCTCTGTTCTGGTCAGCTTTTCACTGTAAAGAACGTAATCTCTGGGTATTGGGTGCCTGGTGTCTGAAACTGTATAGATACCCATTTCCCTGTATGGATAAATACAGCACAGACTTTACTTATTATTTTTATTTTATTTTATAGTATATATGGTATTTGTGTGCTGTGTGTGTGTGTGTGTGTGTGTGTGTGTGTGTGTTGGTTGTTTCCTGCAGCAGGCTGGTTGGGCCAAAAGCTTTCAGTAATTGTTACTTCCTTGACAGCTCATCATAGCTCTGGAAGGTTATTTATTGCAGCATGTCTGTTTTTTTTTTTTTTTTAACTTGGAATTCAAAGCCAGGTCCTCATACTTAGGTGGCAAATGCTTTCTATCTACTTCACTATCTCCCTAGCTCAGGGTTTAAGTTTTGATTTAGAAATAGTAAGAGATTAGCATCAATGAATAATTAAAATATAGGACATTTTAAACCACATACTATAATAACATCATTAGCATTACCACGCTTCCACCTTGAAGGTATTATTTTTTTCAACTTCTTTTTTTTTCCAACTTTTATTAGATATTTTCTTCATTTACATTTCAAGTGTTATCCAGAAAGTTCCCTATACCCTCCCCCCTCCCGGCCCTGCTCCCCTACCCACCCGCTCCCACATCTTGGCCCTGGCATTCCCCTGTACTGGGGCATATAAAGTCTGCATGACCAAGGGGCCTCTCTTCCCAATGATGGCCAACTAGNTTGTTTTGATCTGCATTTCCCTGATGATTAAGGATGTTGAACATTTTTTCAAGTGCTTCTCAGCCATTCGGTATTCCCCTTGAAGGTATTATTAACCAACACAAAGATGACTTGCACACAAACTTTGGAATACCATCATAGTCCCATTGCCAGGACACTAATGTGCAGGCACCATAGGCAGAGTGGGTATGCTGGACAAGATTCTCCTCATGGGCAAGAAAAAACATTCCATTGTACTGTTCCATATAGCATATGTATGGAGCATAATTTACTTATTAATGTTTTTTTCCATTTAATATTACAGACAGCATTTGAGTACTGGTAGCAACAACTGTGTGAAGAGGCAGTTATTGTGTATATATGTGAATACATAAATGTACACATACACACATACATATTCACATATACATGCATACAAACATATGATCCACTATGCCACCCACAAACTTCTGAACACACATGCACACATGTTAATATTGGTCCTGCATGCACTGGTATACAAATGAGAATAATTAAAGCTGCCTTAAATAAGGCAAGTAAATTCATTGCCTAGAGATAATCATGAAATGCAGATTTAACTAAATAAATTTATTTTAGCTGAGAAAAGCTACACAAATAACAAACCTAGGGTGATTTTATGAGTGCTTTCACAAAAGAATAAAGTACATTTAAGGTGAATATTCATGATTATCCACTAGAATTACTGATCCTATAACAAAGAAAGCTTAGCAGTCACTCCAGACAATGCGGTTTAAGTAGCAAGGAAGGGATTTGATGACCATATCACTCTAGAGGGTCATACCATCCTACATCCAACCAGCAAAGACAAAAACAACACCCTGAACAAACTAAACAGAATTTTAAGGTTGGATCACTTCTACTATATCCCAAACCAAAACACACAAAAACCCAACAAGTAAGTCTTAGGAGGACTTAATTAGATAATTTGTTAGGGGTAAGACTGAAGCTGATGACCTCTATATCAAAATAATGAAATATCAGTGGATGTAGCGATTTCAGAAGACTCGAGGACATCAGAAGAAAAGCCTTAAAGACGGTTTCAAGCAGTAGTCACTGTTGGGCGCGCTGACCGGGCAGAGAGGGACCTTTCAAGTTCTCAGCTCCACAGCTGTGGGGCTCACCAGTCTCACCAGTGCGCACTGAGGTTTGTCGTCCTGAGCTCCTAGCTGGAGACTCGGTTTTACACTTTCATTTCACAGAGGCCCAAGTAATATACAAACATAAAATCGAATTTTAAAGTGACAACCGAACTCCCTTGAGTTTGGAGGCTTGGATTTGGCCCAACACCGTGACTTCCACTCAGATTCGAACTATTTTTAGCCCCACTATAAAATACAGAGCACCGACAAGCAGCGCCGCAAGCAGGGTCCGCCTAAAATACTAAGGGAAGTGTGAGACACACCATCTGGAAAATGCAAAGGGCAAGAGAAAAAGAAAAAGAAAAAGAAAAAAACCAACAACAACAACAACAACAAAAGAGAGGGTAGACCTGCAGGCTGCAGAGACAGAGCAGGTGGCCAGGGGCAGGGTAAGACAACCTGCTCAGCAGAACTCCTGGTGATAAACATCGAGCCACTCACAAATGGCAATGCAAACTCAGACAAAAGAGAATACACACACACACACACACACGGAGTACGGAGTCTCAACAATCCTAGAGCATGCTTGTCTGATCACATTGTAAAATTCTCAGGAGCAAAGATATTCTCATTAGGGCCAGAATTAAACCTCCACACTTCTAGGCAGTACAAGATACTAAATAGTTTGCAACTTATTTAAATATCTTTTGCTTAGAGTTTTCAGGTGCCATCACTCATACAAAGAAAGGCAAAATCATGTCATTTGATTTATTTCACAGCTAACTGTCACCTGACATATTCGTAGTTGTCTACAGGCATGGTTGCCAACCATATAATAAAGTTCACATCCAAAAATGTGTCCTGGTCTACCTTCCTTTTTAAGTCTTGGATTTTTTTTCAGAGCACTTTCAAATCCACACAAGATCTTGAGGGTAGAACAGAGACACCCCAGTGTTCTTACAAATTCAGAGTCTTCCATAGTCAGAATGACCCTGAAGCATGGTAAGAGGCATTTAACATAGGTCGCCCTCACCACAGAATCCACAGTGACCCCTAATGAACACTAATGAGATGGCCTCACAGAAGCCTTCCCTGGCTTCCTCCTGCTTTGGGGACCACCATCATTCTCCATGCTAGCTTATGGGTGCCTGTGCTTGTCTCTCTCTGAACCCTGCTCTTTCCTGCAGAGCACACTGACTCTCAGTGAAGGGTGCCCGGTGCTGTCATTAAGAGTCTATCACTAGAACCCAGCAAAATTGCACCTGCGCCATGACCACAGAAAATGGAAACCATGGGACCATGAACTATGACTGAGTGTCCTGCTTGTCATGAGGTGCGAAAGAAGCAAAGAAAGCCAGGGTCTTTGAATATCTCTGTGGTTTAGTAGCTGTGTGACCTTGGATGGGTCACTTCATGCCTCTATGACTCTAAATGCTGTACCCTCATACAGATGTTCTAAGGTGGAATAAGATTTTACAAAGTCCAGTGGCAAAGTGCTTCACAATCCACCTGAGCTCCTCTGTTGTAAAAACACAGCCACATTTCTGAAAAATGGCTGACTTGGTCCAGGTAAGCATTCTGGGGAGTGTTTAGCATTCGAGAGCATCACATTTGTTGCCTTCTTGGGGGCATGCAGCATGCATAGCTCCTGGGTTGCTGGCATCATATAGAGACCAGAAGTCTGGGATGAAGCAGGTATAGCATCCTTGCTTCAACTTTTGCATCTATCTGGATAGCCTTTGCATCCATCTAATCATTTATACAGGGCATAAAATTCCTCTTCAGGAAAGGGTTCAACCTTGTTCCTTTGGTGATAATGAAGTCATATCTGGCTGAGTTTAAGAGTGGGCTCTAGATAAAGCTGAAAGGCTCTGGACCCACTGGCTAGTTTGAAGACAAATTCTGACACAGAGATTCATAATTGTGCCTGAGACCATGCTTATCTCAGAAAACATCTTGGTCCAAACACTTAGGATTTACATTCAGAATAAATTCAGTAGCATCATAAATTCAAAATCAAACCACCCAAACAAAATCAATAAAGAGAGAGCCCATGATCCATGCCCCTTATTAGGATAATACTACATGCCAAGGAGATTCTAGCTTTTTTTTTTCTCCCCGAGACAGGGTTTCTCTGTAGCCCTGGCTGTCCTGGAATTCACTTTGTAGACCAAGCTGGCCTAGAACTCAGAAATCCACCTGCCTCTGCCTCTGCCTCCCATGTGATGGGATTAAAGGCATGCACCACCACTGCTCAGCTGAGATTCTAGCATTTTAAGAGGCAAAGGTATGGGCAGGCCAGTTCTTAGAAAGTTTAAGACTCATGACCATGATCAACATGACAGTCACTGAAAGTAGAAATTACAAAATAGGTGCTCATAAAAACTGTACAGGCATTACCAAAGAATAAGCATTAAACAACATTCAAAAAGTGAGACCCAAGGACAGCTGGCCCCTGTAGCCCTTGGGGTATTAGTGAACCCAGAGAGCTGTCACAGGATGTAAGCCCCAGGTGAGCCAGCCTAGAAGGTCAGAACAACCTTAATGTCAGCATGTGCCAGAAAGGCAGCTTGAAGATTCATGAGCTGGTGAGGGCAAAATAATAGAAAGAAAAAAAGATCATTAAAGAACAACTATGAACAGAAATTTAAAATCTGTAATAGATGATTCAATTCTAAAACTAAAAATATGAAAATACATTGAGAGCTTTTCTCATGATGAAGGAAGCTGAGATGCGGCACAAACATGGCTGTGACTGCCAGCATGGGCCTTTCCCTTTCTCATGCATCACTGGCCACCAGCCTGCAAAGGCATGAGAGAGGGACTGGGAGTCAATTCAGAGAGACAGCTCCTTTTATTGTTCCATGGGTAAGGTATATAAGGATTCTTAGGGTTATAGGTAGGGAGGGTTGATTGGTCATAACCCAGCACCTAATTATCATATAGGTGAGAAGAGCTGATTGGTCATTATTAAGCATGTAATTATCATATAGGTGAGAAAAGATGATTGGGTATTACACAGCATCTAATTATCATATGGGTGGGAAGGGCTGATTGGTCATAATACTACCACCTAATTATTATATGGGTGAAAAGAAAAGCAGAACTTAAAGGAAACTTAGTGCAGGGTTATCGTCCAAATAAAGCCCTGGTGGCATCTTTGTTTAGAGACACTCTCCAACTGAGATTAGTTGGAGAAGAGAAATCTCCACTTAGAGAGGGAGCCCTCCATTTTATGTCCAGCTTAAGACATTCTTTGAAAAAAAAAAAAAAAAAAGACATGGTGGACGGCGACCTTAACAGGGCCCACCAACTCAACAGTACAATCTAGAGAATAAATGATAAAACTACTACACCAGCAAAGACTTCAACAAAATTACCAAATTCCTGGAAAAATACATTTTCTAAAATCTGATGCAAATAGAGGAAGCAGAGAACAGGAATAGCCACTGCAGAAATGGATCACTGACACACTCCTACGAGGCAACTCCTGAGTCAGAGTTGCATGCTTCCACAGTGACCAGAGCTAGCTTGCAGGAAGGGGCTATGCCTCAGCTGTAATAAATATATCAGGGTACACACAAAGAGGGTGACCTCAAACATCTGAGATTTACCACAATTGTGATTGAAACAAAGAAAAATAAAACCCCCCAGCAAGGGTAGATGAAAAGATTTAATCTTGGTAAGGAAATAGATGAGAAATTTGAAATAAAGTATTAGCAGAGTAGGTAACTTCTGTACATGTGAACATTTAAATGATTCGAAACCAAGAATCAAATTAGACATTTTCTAGAAATACAGTTTTATTTAAACATTTCCATAGCATTATACATAAAATATAAAATTTACATATTAATAAAAAAACTTTTAAAAATATTTCCCGAGATGGAAATTTTATGTGAATTAAAGTTCCTTCGAAAATAGTCATAACTATGTTAGATTCTAAGCCACTAAATCAACTAAAATTGATGACCAGAGAATTGGAGTGTTGCAGATCTAGAATCATATTGTCTCAGGTTATCTCTACTCCCCTTAGTAGCCATTCCCATACACCAAAATTCAAAGACATATTCTTTGTAGATCATTAGCGTTTGCTGACCTACCCTTGATATGTTTGTTTAGGATTCAGACCCACAAAGTTCCTGAATTTATTCAATGAAAGCACCCAATTCCTTGGATCAAGATGATTTCAAGAACAACCATGGTGCCAGGCACCATGTAAATTTCTGTCTCAGATATGTAAGGCTGGGGCAGAGACTTTCTGCTTTGCTCTAACCTCTCCTCCTGCTGCTTCCATCAAGCTCTCTATTAAATACACTAATCTGTCATGTTCCATTGTTTTGTGAATATGAAAAATCTGTGCAACCCTTCCCCTGTCGGGACATGAACACGTATGTTCTGTGTTCCCAGGCCGTGTGTACCCACACTTTGCTCAAGAATAAACTAGGTCTTGCTCCCAGCTGAGGGCTCTGCTTAGTCAACAGTTAGGACATAATCATTGTAAATTGGATTTATGTGTCTAATTATCACACTGTGCCTCATAAATATGTGTAGTTAAAACAATAATAATTAATAGGAACAAATAAAATAAAATATCTAAATTAAGAAAACTATGTATCCATCTCAATAAAGAAAATCTAAGATCTAATTATTCTTGAAAAGAACCAAACCAACAAAAACATTTTTTAGCAGAGAATAAGAAAATTCTGTGCTAATTTTGTTTTAATCTTAACTGTCATTAAATTATTTATTAAGGAAATATACTTAAAAGATATAAATTCAAACAGCTAGGAGAGAGTAAGGAGGCGGGACACATGTAAGTGGTCTTTGTCCTCATGTCCCTAAGGCTGTCCCAGGTCGTTGCAATCCTACAGTGATTGTGCCATTCCTTGGTCCACCATCCTTTAGAGTCTAATCTACCTGAGAAATAAGCATGCTGTCTGCCTTAGTTAGGTTTTCTGTGATTGAAGTACCATGGAGGAGTGCTGCTTACTGGCTTGCTCAAGCTGCTTTCCTATACAATCCACAGCCACCTGCCCAGCGGTGGCACTACAGCTGACTGAGCCCTCCACATCAGTCATAAATAGCATGTACGCTGTGAAGGCTTGTCCACAGACAGGCCAAGCTGATGAAGGCATTTTCTCAACTGAGGCTCCCTCTTCCCAGGTGATTCTAGCTTGTGTTGAGCTGACATAAAACTAACCGACACAGTGTCAGATACTTCCGTCAGATAAAGATCATGGCCTTTGAATTGTTACTTCACCTGTAGTAAGAATCATACCCTTACATTGTTGCCTAAGACCCTTCCCAGTCTTTTCTGTGCACTTGCATTTCGCCCCATCCTCATGTTCACATACAATCAGAGAAATACGTTTGTTGGAGATATGACTTTTGCTCCATTCATCCTGGACACAGGATTGTTGCTGCCTCAAAGCTGGGAAAATTCCTTCCTTCAGCCTCTGTCCAGATGCTCCATTTACCTCTGTAATAGTATACTAGAAATGGCCTCTCTCTGTTAGCACCTCGCTAACCAGTGTAAATGCCAACTTGAGTGACATTTATGTGAAGGGATTTTTCATTGAGGATCCTGGAAAGTTCCTTCTCCCTGGGAAATTTTTGTCACTATAATATGGAATGCCTGCTGTGTCTCATTCTTGCAGCAAGTCCACATATGTTTTCTGTATCCTACCCAAATTTTCCATTTTTAGCTCCCACTTACCTCCATAAAGGATAAACCCGTGTTTGTTTCTCTCTACTGGGAACAAAGCAGATACAGTTTCAGAACACCCCTAGGTCCTTTTATTTTTATTCAGAACCACTAGCCTGAAAGGGCATCATTGCACTGACCATTCCAAAAGTACCTCCACTCAACATCAAAACAATAAAACAATTCTATCACTTAAATCATGTTCTAGTCTGTTCAAAGTCATGAAATGGCTTACTTCATTAAAAACAGAAGGCAAATTCTTCATTCTTGGTTTTGAGAGTATGCTGTGTCCTACTCCAAGTTACTCCATATCGTAAAAACAGTGGCTTTCAGGGTGTGCCTTGCCCCTAGAGACTCCAGTTTGAAGGAGTAAGTACTGCAGCCCCTACATGGATGCAGAAATCACACCTGCTGTCAGGCACCACCCATGCAGGACAGACATAAAATGGATCCTGCAGCCGGGATCCTCAATCTCTTATTCCTGAGAGTAACAAGGGAAGCACCTTGTAAGTTCATTGAGGAGAATTGAGACTATCAAGGCATAAAGACATATTAAAACCATACCAGAGAAACTAAGCCTAAGAATTAACAAACCCTACAGATAAAGGAAAAGGTAAGAATTCTCTCACCTTAATCCCATTGAATGGTAGACATCTACCACTGTGATGATATGGCCCACATCACCATCATCAGATACCTGCTGTGTGTATCGAAGCCTGCAAGCAGAAGACCCCTGAGTGTCCCTGGAGCTTTGGTTAGCTCAGCCTTCTCCCTCACTCCGTTGATACAGCCTATGCTACACTCACTCATCTCACACAGACCTGGTTCTCAGACTCAGGTTTGGCCTTCACTTCGTAGATGAAACAGCTTTGCTCTCCGACCCCCCAACTCCAGCAGTAGCTTCTCTTACAAAGATGCTTCCTTGTCTTATCTATAGAGTCTTTCCCAGATTGCTTCTGACCCCTCTTAAGCTCTGCCCCATCCTCTTTGACTTGTAGTTATTCTGTAGCCTGCATATATGCATACATATACAGAGACATATTTGCAGTGTGCTTTGTGATGTGAATGAGGAGACTAGTGATTAAGACTGGAATAAAAGAACCCGTATTCATCTCAGCCAGGCCCCCAAGTTAGTTGAGGTTTATGACAAATTGCTGTCATT
Source organism: Mus minutoides (assembly GCA_902729485.2). Taxonomy (NCBI): domain Eukaryota; kingdom Metazoa; phylum Chordata; class Mammalia; order Rodentia; family Muridae; genus Mus; species Mus minutoides. The sequence goes on from LR749548.1 coordinate 617,395, forward strand.
GAAACAGTTAAATCTGTGAACTTATTATTATTTAATCAATCTAGTTTTATGGAAAGATACAAATGTGTTTATATTTCTGGCATAGTGTGCTTATGAAAAGTTGTCTGTAAAGCCCCATGTGAGATGGTTTCTCTTTTCTTCTCTGGTTGTATATCCAAATATTTTAAAATTAAAATATAAATATATTTCTCCTATTTTTGCCTTCAGTCCCTCCCATGTTCCCTCCCTTCAATCCTTCCCATTCCCTGATTCTCAAATGTTAATAGTCTTATTTTCTTATTATCATTATACACTTTCCTGTATGTGTGTATGTATTGTAGGTATGTATAGACACATATACATATATGCATGGATATATAAATACAAACTGATAAGTCCATTTTCGTTCATGTATGTATGATTTCAGGACTGACTATTTTATATTGGATAACCAGGTAAGGAGTTCATCTAGGAGAGGCTAATTCCCTCTCTCAACAGTCACTAGTGGTCTGTAGTTCTTTGTCTAGGAGTGGGATCTTATAAGACTTTGCCTCTTCTGAATTAGCATCGTTTTTGATACTGTCATTGTTCAAGTTTTGTTAATGCAGCCCCTTTTAGGAAACAGTCTCAGAGCTAAGTCCTTGGTCTTCTGGCTCTTATCATCTCTCCAACTTCTCTTCAGTAACATACCCTGAGTCACAGGTACAAGAATCGTGTTGTAGATGTAGCCATCCTTTAAATTGCATTGTGTCCAGTGAGGTTTTCTGTATGCTACACAGCTGACAGAGAATTAATATTCAGAGTATATAAAGAACTTAAAAGAAAAGAACCAGGAGAATAAATTGTTCAATTAAAAAAATAAGTTAGGGATCTGAACAGTTCTCAACAGATGAATAAAAATGACTAAGAAATACTTAAAAACATGTTCACCTTCCTTAGAAATTAGGAAAATAAAAGTTAAAATCACTTTGAGGTTTCATCTTGCCTCAGTCAGAATGATTAAGATCAACCAAGGACCTGAGAACCACACTGCCCAGGGCATTGGGCAAAGAGCCACCCCACCAGCCTGGTAGGACTGAGAACCAAAGGACTGAGAACCAAGGACTGAGAACACACACTGGCCAGGGTATTGGGTAAAGAGCCACCCCACCAGCTTGGTAGGACTGAGAACCAAAGGACTGAGAACCAAGGACTGAGAACCAAAGGACTGAGAACCAAGGACTGAGAACCATCCTGGCCAGGGCATTGGGCAAAGAGCCACCCCACCAGCTTGGTAGGCATGCAAATTGATGTAGCCACTCTGGAAACAGATGTGTAGACATATCAACGTTTTTCCAAGTAAGTCTATCATACGACCTAGGATACAGTTCCTTGGCATCTCCCAAAGGACTCAACATTCTACTCCAGAGACACTTGCTCAGCTGTGTTCATTGCTGCCCCAGCCACAAGAGCCAGGAAATGGAAAACAGCCTCAAGTTCTTCAACAGAGAGATAGAAAATGAAAACATAGTGTGTGTGTGTGTGTGTATATATATATATATATATATATATATATATATATATATATACTATAGAATGCTATTCAACTATAAAAAGAAATAAAATAATGAAATGTGTAGGTAAGTGAAGGGATCTAGAGGAGATTATAATGAGTAAGGCAGTCCAAACCCAGAAAGACAATTGCCACATCTTCTCTCTCATGTGTAGTCCCTAGCTCCAGAACATCAGACTGGAGTATATAGTAGTTAGAGTAACTTTAACACCAGGAAAGTGTGATGGGACTATAGAGTAGGGTAGGACTGAGGAAGGAAGAGCAGGGTATAATGTAACTGGGGAAAATAGGGAGGGAGCTCTCTTTGAGGACAGGGGACAGAGGTCAATAGTCAGAGACAAAGGGACAAACAACACCAAGAGTCTTAAGGAATCGTTATCTTGTATTTACATGCACATACACACATACACGCTAAAGACTGAAGATTACATATTTGTAAATATAAATTTATAAAATTTTAAATATATGCCACCTGAGCTGACAATGCCCCCTGAAAAGAGCCATAGACTGTTATTCTGGGGTTTTGGTTTGTTTTGGTATTTATTTATTTATTTTGTTGTTGTTGTTGTGAGTTTTTTGCTTTGTTTAATTTTTTTTTTTTTTTTTGTTTTGTTTTTTTGGTTAACTTGACACAAGCTAGAATCCTTTGGGAAGATGGATCCTCAAAGAAAATGACCCCACCAGACTGACCCGTGGGTAAGCTTGTGAGGCACTTTCTTGACTAGTCACTGAAAGGGATACACATAGCCCAGTGTGGGTTGTGTCTCCCCTGGACAGGTAAACCAGGTTGTTTCAGAGGCAGGCTACTTTGCCCCTTCTTAGAATTGGGAACAAAACACACATGGAAGGAGTTAGAGACAAAGTTTGGAACTGAGATGAAAGGATGGACTGACTATCCAGAGACTGCCCCACCCGGGGATCCATCCCATAATCAGCCACCAAATGCAGACACTATTGCACATGCCAGAAAGATTTAGCTGAAAGGACCCTGATATAGCTGTCTCATGTAAGGCTATGCCAGTGCCTGGCAAACACAGAAGTGGATGCTCACAGACAGCTATTAGATGGAACACAGGGCCCCCAATGGAGGAGCTAGAGAAAGTTCCCAAAGAGCTGAAGGGGTCGGCAGCCCTATAGGTGGAACAACAATATGAACTAACCAGTAACCCCAGAGCTCCTGTCTCTAGCTGCATATGTAGCAGAAGATGGCCTAGTAGGCCATCACTGGGAAGAGAGGCCCCTTGGTCTTGCAAACTTTATATTCCCCAGTACAGGGAAACACCAGGGCCAAGAAGTGGGAGTGGGTGGGTAGGGGAGAAGGGTGGGGAGGGTATAGGGGAATTTTGGAATAGCGTTTGAAATTTAAATGAAGAAAATACCTAATAAAAATTGAAAAAAAAAAAAGAGGCAGGCTACATAAGCCGTGACGAATGAGCTACTGAATGGTGTTTCTCTAAGGTCTCTGCTTTAGTTTTTGCCTTCAGGTTCCTGCCTTAAGTTCCTGATTTGGCTTTCCTTAGTAATGAAATATAAATTGTAAGCTGAAATAAACTATTTCCTCCCCAAGTTACTTTTGGTCAGGGTATTTTAACTACAGAAAAGAAATCCTAAGACAACTACCTAAGAAAACCCCCTATAACATTGCATGAGAAACCTTTGCTTAGGATGGTGGTGAAGATGTAGCCCAGATAACTCCCCAAACAATTTAGGCCATTGCTGTTGCCCTTGCATGCCTCTCAGATGTTGAGGTATGCTGAAGATACCACATACTTAGAACATAGGACTTGGATTATTTGAGCTAGAACTTGAAAAGCGTTGATCTAACTTGAAAGCCTCTTCATGTGGTCTGTTCTACATGGCATTTTGCAGGCTGCGAATAGAGGGAAACAATCAAAGCCCTATTTAGCTGGGATTCCTCAAAATACAATGACATTATAACCCTAAATGTACAAAGTACAATAGTGGCATTCAAATGTGGGCAGAAACCAATAGTTCTCTAATTGAACTTACGGTCCACTCAATAAGAAGAAACTCATGCCTAGTATTGAAGATCTAGCTGACTATTTAAGGCTAGTGAGGTCATGAATCTACCACCTACTTCCCTCAATCTACTAGGCCATAATTTAATTCCTAAGTACAGTCTAAAACTTACACCCACAGATAAACATAGTTCTCACACTTCATCAAAGAAGATTCTCCTTGGAACAGACAGAGACCATCACAGAAAACCAAATATTCTTAGCGTCTCTTCAACCAGCCCCAGTCACTGGCCTCCTTACTGTTCCTCCATCAAGACATTTTGCAGCACAGTTCAGGTATGGGAATCCATGTTATGGTGACTTTTCAGTCTACCTATGCAAATCTTGTCTGTGGGATCTGGGATCTGAGGACCTGAGAGAATGGGGCAGACTATAGTCTAAGGCTGTCGACAAAAACACAAATGTAACAAAGAAAGCAATGGCCCAAGCAAGGTTGTCTGAGTTCAGAAAAACATGTAAATAAATGCCAATAAGCACATACCAAATGATAACAGAGCAGCCCTTTCCCAGAACGTTCTCAGGACAGAGCAATTGAAACACAACCGCAAGGCATGCACTATTGATTATATCTTGGAAAGCAGGAAACCAAGGCAGAGGTCATGAGCAAATTCAGGGCACAGTGACCAGATTGGGTTCTATGGCTATGTACTGATATCTAACAAGAATAAGCATGTCTTATAAATTGAATGTAAATGCTTGTCACAGGAGGCATGGAATCACATCCAATAATAATCCAGGGAATAAAACACACCTGACATAAAAAGGTCCTCTGCCTTTTTTTCTGGAACCTCTCTTATAGTTCCCCCACATTATTGCTCACCATGGGTCCTTCTTTTGACCATGTTCCCTGACATTCTTTTGACCTTGCTTTCTATTCCCTGACATGCACACATGTATATATGCAGATCCATTCATTCTCTCTTCACATGTCCTTGATGACATCTAATTTAGGTACATTTCTCCATCATTGGCCTCTTTTATTTCTCCTTCTCCTTCTCCTTCTCCTTCTCCTTCTCCTTCTCCTTCTCCTTCTCCTTCTCCTTCTCCTTCTCCTGCTCCTTCTCCTTCTCCTCCTCCTCCTTCTCCTCCTCCTCCTCCTCTTTTTGTCGCATCCCCAAGAATTAACTGTACTTTCTGTGCTTCTCTCTGCTTCACTTCTCCTCTGAGGCAGGGAGTTCTACCCCTCTGCATATGATGCCTCCCAGTAACAAGCTGAGGCCTGGGTGCACAAAAGTGCTCAGAACATCCTGCCACAGGGAAGGATGATCAAAGTTTGAAAGACAATTTTGGTGTCTTTTTGCCAAGGTCCAACAGTCTGGAATTTTCATGCGACCACATCCTTTCTCTGCATGGGCCACGTTTCAGGCTAACTTTAAATTGTCTGTTTGTGGTGCACTCTGGAACACACCTGCCACTTACTACATTGTCCCCACAGAATAATATATCCCTAAACATCAGGATGACTGCTTCCAAGCTGACTTATGTGACATGATACATTGTTACAGGGCTCCTTCCCCATGGCTCCTTCCCTGGCTGCACATGTGCACTTCTATGAGCCATAAGCCAGGTGTCTAATTTGAACTCTCTTCTCATTAGCTGCATAAACTGGAACAAGTGCCTTCAGTCTTCAGTTTTTCTGTCTAAAGAAAATGAAGTTTGTATTGCATGGTGTCTGACATTCTATTATATCCTTTCAAAAGGCAATAAACCATTTTTGACAGAATTAGACATAATCTCATTAACCCTTGATTTTGTGGGACTTTTGAGTTATTTTAGAAGTACTGAAATTGTACAAGGAACAGTGGGGGTGGGCCGCAAGCAAGCTCCTAGATCTACTCTAACTCATCTAACTCCATGGAGCTCTCAGACAGGGGAAGCCAGTGGTTCTCTGAATAATCCACTCATGACTAATCTGTAACCTAGCTTAGCCACAGAACTTCCCTTGAAACAATACACATGGTAGCATTCAGCTTCTGCCGAGGTTCAGGTCTGGGTTTGGTGGATGGTGCATCAGGCTTCTATGTGACTTGTGTTCCCATTTCTTCCCAGTGGTCTGACTGGCTCTTCCTGACCCCTGGATCTGAACACACACAGAAGAATTTGTTGGACTAACTGGGGCGCTGATGATGAGGGCCTAGGACAAACCCCCCGAATGGAGTTTTCCACTATCCACAGGTAGTCGTTTAAACCTGGCTTGAGACACAGCAAACCTGTCACCTTTTCTTCTACTACTATATTAATGCTTCTTCACAGAAGAAAAGCAAGCTGACTGAAATTCCTATAAAGTTGGGAAATCTTATCTTTTTAAGGCTAGATGATGTGAAACTTTAAGACCTGAAGAGATTTCCATTCTAGGCGCCCTTCCCCAAATCTAGTTCTCATGAATTTTTTTTTTTAGAATGTATTTCTAGGAGAGGACACTTGGATGTATGATTATCTGTACATAGCACCTCCACCTCTACAGGGACGAACATGACTATGTGATGCATGTATGCAGTGTACCACGATCAAATCAGGGTAGTCAGCATTCCCAGCTCCTCAAATATTAACAGCTTACAAATGTTGCAAACTGGTATGCCTTTATTTTCTGTTTATTTTGAAATACATCATGGATTATGGTAACCAAGTTACCATCCTCCAGTGTTGCATGGAATGGATTCCTGTTCACCCACCATGGTTTGGCATCCTGTGTCTGGCTGTTCTTATTCCCTCCTTAGTGTCCTTGCCTGACCCCACTCTGCTCAAATTAGACGAACACTTTAGGCTCATAAAATAAGTAGGAATGGGATATTTGTATGGGTGCATATCTTATTCTATTTAACTTAGTGACTTCCAGTTCCATTCATGTCATTGCAAATGACAGGATTCATTCTTTGTTTTGGCTGAGTAATATTTCATAGTATATAGGCCACTACATCCCCATAAATCATGGTCTGTTGGTGGGCACTTTAGTTCTTTAGTCGACTCCATATGTTGGCTGTTGTAAATAGTGTTACCATAAACACAGCAGTGCACACATCTCTGTGATATGTGATTTTGTTTCCTTTTAATGTATACTATACACCCAATAATGGGATTGGTAGATCACAGGCAGCAGAGATCACAAAAATAAAAACATACAAATGAAACTGTGCCAGACTAAGATGTCCAGCAAAGGAAGCAACCGACAGAGCTAGGAGACAGCCTGGAGGTTTGGAGAATATATTTGTAAACTAAGCTAATCCAACAATGGGTTCAAATACAGAAGATATGAAAAGTTCAAAATATTAACCATATTATCCATGAAGAATGAATAAAGATCTGAGTAGACACAAACCAGAAGACATTCAAATGTTTAGTATACCTCATCCCCTACTGAACTAGGGGAATCAAAAGGTACCTGAGACATCACTTCCCTGCAGACAGGGTGGCTGTTAACCAGAAGTTGAAACAAGTGCTGATGAAGGTGTGTAGAAAGGGAATCTTTAATATACAGGTGGCAGCAATGGAAATTGGTGCAGCAATCATGACAGAAAACTATATATAGATTGCTCAAAAAAAAAAAAAAACCTGTAGAACTATTATAGAGGAAAAAAGTAACTGGAGAACCCCAACAATGACCAGTTACAGCTAGATCCTTTATACTACTCTGCAGATACTCTGCAACCAAGAAAAAGTTCTGTGGACTAACAGAATCTAACAATGTACTTTGTATAATAATATTGATGGAGGAAGAATCAACAGGGGAGACTTAGTTCCAATGGAGACAAAAGTAGATCCTTAGTACATAATAGTCCCCTAGATTCTCAGGCTTTTAATCTGTTTGCCCCATAGTTATCTTCTTCTATAGGTTTAGAATGTGCCAGCCAAGCACTCTACCACTGAGATTCATTCCCAGCCTTCTTTGCACTGAATTATTTTGTAACAGGGTCTCCCTAAGTTGCCCTGACTGGTCTTGAACTCTTTCCAAGCCTTGAACTTACACTAAACCTGCCTCAGTCTCCTGAGTATCTGGGGATTATAGGCCTGGGCCATCTGTCCTAGCTTCATTTAGTAATTTTAAAAATAAAATATCACTTCCATGGGTCACCTTGGAAAGTTTCAGGGAATTAATGGTGAAGATACTCCCAGCAAGCTCCCGTAGAGAGTCCGTGATGGGAGAGGCAAATGCCATCGGATCATATGGGTTTCTTTCCCTCCATACCTTCCTTGCTGTCTTTGCTATCACCATGTTTCCATCTGCACATCAGGCTTATATCAGAAGATATACAGGGAGAAGTAATTGTTGAGCACTACTGTAGGAGATTTCTGCAAACACAGCTAGCACACACCAAGAAGAATCACTGGCCTCAAAGCTGTCTTAAGTGTAGTTGACATGAGCAACTCTCTCCCTAGTTGCTTTCTCAGAGATATCTTGAGCTTCTATATTGACAAACACCCTGAGTTCTGCAGCCCAGCTTTACAAAGCATTACTTTCTGGGTATGGGTTGCTTGTTCTAAATTTGATGTTCTCTGAGTTCAGCGTGTTAACCAGACACAAGAGAGGATAGAAGGATATGGATTGGAGAGGAAGGCTGGCCAACAGGCCTAAAGTCACAGTTGAATGGGAGTGATAATTCTTGTACTCTTCTTTGTTCTAGGATACTCAGAATTAATAGCAGAATACCATCCACCCCAAAATAACAAGAAGGGAACATCCTTGCTAATGAAATACATCCCAATTAATTCTACTAAGGTTACTAGACACATTCTATGGAATTCTGGTCGTATAAAATATGGTGAGTCCCACTTAATAACTTTATAGACATTGTGTTTTAATAAATATCTCATAAGTGCTTAAAATCATGAGTGTTCTACAGTAATTGGTGATGTGTTTTAAGATACCTATTAATATTAGCTCAGATTGTTGTAACAAACCAACACATATTGGATGTCTTAGCAATAAATATCTATCATTTACAGCTCAGGAGGGAGGAGGTAAGCCCATGACCTATGCAGCCATATCTGGGATCTTGTGAGAGTGTTGGCGTTGATCTCATACTACTATATATTCAAATGCTAAATTTAGTACCCCCCAGACCTGGTTGCCCCCCAACAAGTAAATTCTCACATATACCACCTTTTGTTATACAAACCTTGTTCCTCAAGTTAATTGGTCAATAAAAAGATAAAGCCTGTGACTGGGAAGTAGAAAGGGACAGATAGGCAGGACTTCCTGGAATGGAGAAAGTAACTCTGGGAAGAAGAAAGAGGAAATGAAAGTGACTATGGACCTAGAAGGTATAGCTAGCCATGGTTGGATGGGGCTAGGTGGTTGGGTTAACATAGATAAGCTAGTTGAAATTCTGCCCAGCTAAGTCCTAAGTCTTCAAATATTAAAAGGTCTCTGTGTGATTATTTGGGAAACTACCTGGTTAAGAAATAACTGCTGCTGCATTAATTTTCAACATTAACTAATTAATACAGAATAATGAAAATAATTTTTTACATGAGAATCCCATAGCCAGGATTTCAAATGGCTGTCTTCTTGTGTAGCCTCACATAGAGGGATGCTGCTTTTGGGGGGCCTTCATGGTCTCCTCTAAAACTTTTTATCCCTCTAGGACTCAGTCTCTAACACTTGCACATCAGGGATTCAAATTACAAGCTTTGAGGGTATATAAACATTAATTCTCTAGCGTTTAAAAGAAACACTATTCAGTCATAAAGAAATGTCTGCTTAGCTACCCTGCCATGATTATAGAATGGCTTGTTATTCCCTACCAGTTTTTTTTTTTTTCAATGTTTGGTAACTGCCTTGGAAGTACTCCCTTAAGTTACAGGTCTGCATGTCAGAGTGCATGCTACTCTTACATATTTCCAATCTTCACTTTCTTAAGTATTTTCTTTGCCCCTTGATTGTTGCTTACTCTTTCTATTGCTCCTGGCACGTGCCTTTTGACCTGTGAACTCTGCCTTGTATCTCCAGGGTCCTTTGATTGCCCCTGCTCTGCTATGACCTACTAATCACTGGGTGACTCTACCCAAGTACCTTCGAGGGCAAGGAACCCTCCCCCAGAACCGTAAGACCCTCTTGTAAGTTGATTCTCAGCATTCCTTTAGTGTCCTTTTGTGTCTAGGACTTTTAGTTTAGCTTTTCTTTCCTTCATTTCCATCTCTGCTAAAATTTACCATCTGACCTTGCACAGTATCCACCATTTGAACACAAGAGACATAGAGCGAGTCTGTCCCTGTCCACGTTGTCACAATGCCCACTCCTGCTCCGCAGCTGTGGAGCTCTCCCCATTACTTGTCTCTCTGCATCTTGCAGATTTTCTTCTCATTTTTTTTCTTGCTTTATGTTCTGGTTGGATGTCACACTGAGCCTGAGGTGGTTATTTTTCCTAGAGATTGGCTGTCTTGTTTTCTTCTGTTAGTCAGGTTTGACTCCATCCCACTGGCAGAGCTTCTAGGATTTGTTGGGACACTGAGCAGTGGATGGAAGACAGTGTTAGACTTGAGATCAAAAACCAGATGCATTCTCTACTTACTGTCGCCATCTTACTAGGAATTCTAGCTAGAAGTGTAACTTATTTACAGTTGCTATGACTTTGTAAATAAAAATAGAAAGACTAAAGATTCACTTCATTATTTATTTTTAAATAAATCTGTGTGTCTGCATGTGTGTAATGATGTGCACTGGGGGAGAGGTCAGAGGATAACAAGTTGCAGGCCAGCCATGACTATACACTAAGACTCGTCATCTTCCCAAAAGAAAATATAAATTAAAACATTAAAACTAGAAAGTTGCTGAACTAACATTCTATTTTAGTCAGGAAAAATAAATTAAACTGAAAAAAAAAAACCCTTTAAAAAATAGCAACAAAAGAAATGTTAGCCACGTTCTTTACAATAAACCTAGCTCCAGAGCAGCCGCTCTCAGCCTGTGGGCTGTGACACCTTTGGCAATACTCTATCTTCAAAAACACTGACATTAAAATTCATAACAGTAGTACAATTACAGTTGTGAAGTAGCAATGAAACAATTTTATGGTCGGGGGAGTCACCACAGCACGGGGATCTGCATTAGAGTCTCAGCATTAGGAGGGTGGGGACCACTGCTCCTGAGGCAGGCAAGTAAACACGAGGATCTGCATTAGAGTCTCAGCATTAGGAGGGTGGGGACCACTGCTCCTGAGGCAGGCAAGTATTCATGTAAAGTTTTTTACTTTTATTATTTTTAAGATTGTGCGTGCATGTGTGTGTGTGTGTGTGTGTGTGTGTGTGTGTGTGTGCATGTGTGTGTGTGCACTTGCACATGCATGTGTATATGTGTGAGTATGAGTACATGAGCACAGTACCCATGAAGGCCAGAGGAGTCAGATTCCACAAAGCTGAAATTACAGGCGGTTGTGACCTGCACAATTTGGGTACTGGGAAGCAAACTTTGGACCTGACCCCTGAGCCATCTCTCTAGTCTCATATGCAATGATTCTATAGAGGAAATGATTAAACTGTCGATTTAAAAGACTCAGATATGTAAGGACGTATCTGTCTCAGTGATTGCGAGGCTTGGTGTGACTAAGATATCAACAGCGTTCACCTTTATTTAGTCATTTAACATTACCTCAGTTAAAATGTCATGTCTCATTGCTGACACACACACACACACACACACACACACACACACACACACACACACAAATGTCCTGATAAAAGCAACTTAATAGAGAAAGGGTCTGTTTTAGTTCACAGTTCAAGGTTACAGTTCATCACCATGTTTACCTTGCTTGAGCCAGGATATGCTTTTTATTGTTCTCTGCTGTGTATGGCAGACTACCAGCTCAAAACCTTCTCTTGTCTCCATCTCCTATCTCCCCACAAGGATGCTGGGATTACAAACAGTTGGTCTCTGAGTCAGTCTTTAATGAGGGTACTGGAGGTTTGAACTTAAGTCTTCTTGCTTGGAGGGAAATCAGTTTTATCCTCTGAGCCATTTCTCTAGCTCTGAGGGAGCATATTTCAAAAAAGTCAGTAAAAGCTCCTGTCTCAAACATGCATTGATTCAACTTCTGAACCCCCCAAAAGCTCTGTGCGTGAAAGCCATGATAACAATAGGAAAAGATAAGCCGAGAAACAGAGAGACTTTTCCAATACTAAGGCTGACACATTGCTTCTTCTAGAAGCATAAAGAAACAATGTGTGTACATAACAGACAACCTAGAAGAGAGATCAGGTAGCCATGGGGCATCTGGGAAAAGAGGGAAGCCCAGAGATGCAACATTCTGCTACTCTCTGAACTTTAAGTGGAGATGGGAGAGTTTCAAGTCGGTGCAGGGAGGGATGGACTGGAGATGGGACATCTAGCAGGTATAGATGGATGATGCTTCTCTTCTGCTGTAGCCCAAACCTGTGTGAGTCTGCCCACCCAGCATTATCTGTGGCCTGGATGTAGTGCCACTGGAGACCGTGAGGGCAAATTTGTTGGTCCTAGGAGAGAAACGGAAGGTGAAGGAAAGCACAGAGGGCATGGAACCTTGGTACAGGAGCCAAGTTGTAGAGCCATACCTTGGAGCTGCCCTACCCGGGTTTTGGCTGGGTTTGAAGGGCTTGAGGGGCTAGGGTGGGCAATGGAGAAACTGTGAGGCAAAGCTGGAACTAGTACAATCCATCTGTATCCTGGTGAGTGACTCTGGATGTGACCTTCTAGATGAACTGTCATTTCAGAATGGATTTCCCAGAGGACACACTCTTGACGAATAGGTCCTCCACAGTGGAAAGAATGACCTTTAGAAAACTGCTCTAGGAGGCAGGCATGGTGGTAAGTAGCCATAATCTTAACACTCAGGAGGCTGAGGCAGAAGTATTATAGGTTGTGGCCATCCTGAATTATGTATAAAGATTCTGTTTTAATAAACCAAAAAAGGGAAATAAAAAAGAGAAAAGAATAGGAGAGAAACAAAGGCAGGGGAGGAGTGGGCAGAGGGAGGGGAAAGAAGAGGAGAGGAAGAGGGCAGTGGGAGAGGAGAGGGAGGCAGAGAAAAAGAAAGAGAATTTTTAGACTAGAGCTCTGACTGACTTCTGGAATTTGCCAATACTCTGCTACTCTCTGAACTCTAAGTGGATATGGGAGAGTTTTAAGTCAGTGCAGCAGGGGGTGGACTAGAGATGGGACATCTAACAGGTACACTGTACCTGGAGGAGAAGAGAAAGCTCAGTGGTGAGACTGCCTGAGAAGGGCCTGCAGGGTGAGTGGGTTACTCAGAGCCTAAGAGGAAACCTACCAGCAACAGTGGCAGGCAGCAGCAACCCGGCAGGCAGCAGTCTCTAAGCACTGGTGGAGGCCAGAAGACAGGAGGGCAGGAGAGCCCAGGATCTGGAAGCCTGAGAGCTGGCGCAGGCTGGGAAGGCCAAGCAGCAAGGCTTTATGACTACAGGGGAAGACAGCAAGGCCCTGTATCACAGACCCTGGCAGGGCACTGAGTCTGCCTCATATCCCTTTAGGTTAAAGTACAGAATAGATGGTGGCCAAAGGGGACCAGCATGGAAGAGGCTGAAATCCCCCACTCAGAGAAACATAAACTCTGAAAAAAGTTAACAACACTTGAGGTAAAATAGAGATTGGAGACTGTGAGGAAGTTTGTTGGTCCTAGAAGAGAAACAAACAGAGAGAGTGAAGGGAAGATTCTATGCCAAGACCGGGTGGAGCTTTGCTCCAGGAGCCATCATGGCTGCACATCAAGCCCTAACCAATATTGGTTGTCTTTTTTGTTCTACACACTTCACTTCCATTCATGGTTGACTTCCTCCTCAGATGCACATTCATAAGCAGAACACTAGGACTCTACCCCCATACAGGGTAAGGATATAGCTCTCTGCTACCATTCCTTGCCGAAAAAGAACCTCGTACTTAGTTTAAGATTTTTTAATAGCTATGATTAATTTTCATAGTATATTTTATTTAATGCAGTAGATGTAAAACACCATATCAACATTTGGTCTCTATAAGACTATCACTGTGATATTTCTGTTCTCTCTCTATAGGAAGGTTTTTATTTTAGCATGTCCACTATACTTACAACACATCACAATCTGAATGCCAACTTTTAAAATAAGATGCTCTGTATTTTTAATCTCATACTTTAAAAAGGCTAGTCATCTCCCCAAGATGGCCTAAACATGTCTATAAGTTTTCCAACAACTGAACAGAGGCCAAATTTTTATGTTTAAATTAGTTAAGGACAACTGAACATTCAAGTCGGGGCACAAATGTGGCACTAACCCCACACAGCTAGGGGCAGCTGCATGAGACAGTTCAGGCTCTCAAAAGCTAACTACACTCCAAGTCTTTAATCATAAGTAATAACGTGAAACTTGAGCCCAACTCCCACAGTGGACAGCCATTGTTCCATGTCTCCGACAACTGTTCCCCAGGCACGTTAGCCATTGACATTTGTTCTACACCCTGTGAGCATCAGTCTTTTCCATCCTTCAAGATGGCTCCTGGCACCCCTGTCTGGAATATGATTCCTGTGCTCACTGTTTGAAGGCTTCTCTTCTCTTCATGCTGCAGGTTCTATGTAATCTACTTGGCACAGCATCAAACGTCAAGTGCTCATCTAACCTCAAGTACAGCCTGCGTTACTCAGAGTATCACAAAGGCCTGGTGCTCACCTGAACAGATAATATAAACCAAAGAGGTTCATTGTGTTTGATGCTTTCTTCTCTACATGAATGGGTGCTATCTGAGGGTAGACTTGGCGCCTACTCCATCAGCTGGCACACCATGAATGATGTATAAATATTTAATGTGGATAATGCATCTCTAGATAGCTCCAGAGGATAAAAACAAATAGGTAGCAAAGATGAAGTCCAGAGAGGCTAAATGGGCTAGGTGCGCTCATCTACAGTCACTGACAGGGAAAACCTGTGGTGTTTTAAAAAGAGCAGTTCATATGAGCATTCCTGTGCAGAGCTTGCAACGAATGGCCAAGAGATTAGAGACAAAACTGGGTTAAAATGACAAATGTAGTTCGTTAAGCTCAAGCAAGTAACATATGGCTCTAAAACATCAAGTTCCAATGAAATTGAAACTGGACCCAATGAAGTTCAGATTTGCATTTGTCTGGATAAATCTCTGGGATTCAGAACAACATGCAGGGGCTTTGTTGATGCTGATCTAGACTGTGAATCTCTGCTTATAACATTCCTGGCCCAAGAAGAAGCCTTTCCAGGTGGGCCAGCATAACTGGCTTCAGTGGGTTCTAGAACCTTACTGGCTAGAAGATGTGAGGTCTTCTGGATGTGGGGTGTCACTTCAGACCAATTCCCTTTGACTCTCTGATTTGGGGGAACATCTTTCACCATTGCCACCACCTTCTGCCTTGGCCAGGGACATGCTCTAGACAAGCTGCTCACCTTGAGCCCCCACCCACCTTTGCTTTTGTTTGTTCCACAAGTAGAGATTTTCCTATTAATGATATATCACTCATCCTCTTCTTCCTTTACCCTTCTGCTATTATCATTCTTTACAGCTTTGTTTCCTCACTGATACCCCTAAATCTAACTGCAACACGAATTCTCTCAGTCTTCCACACTGGCTGAGTTTACCTACTTCTGGCTTGCCCAGAACCAAAGAGAAGCTGACTTCCTGCCAAAGTCTCTAAAAAACATTTTAATTGCACAAAATTCCCAGAAAAGTGTCTCTAAAAGTACAGAGAAAAATAGTAGCTGCCATTAAGCTCAAGAAACTTTCCTACCTTAAAGGGTTTGGGAGAAAACATGCTCATTTACTCATATGTGTGTGTGTGTGTGTGTGTGTGTGTGTGTGTGTGTGTGTGTGTGTGTGTTTGTGCATTGGTGCATGTATACATGTGTATATGAGAGAGAGAGAGAAAGAGTCTGAAAGAGAGAGAGAAAGAGAGAGAGAGAGACCCAGAGACACACAGAGAGGGGAAGGGGGGGGGGAATTCAGGACCTTGGCCATTTCCAAGCAGCATGATTCATGAACTAGTACTCTCCCATGGCTTCCTCTGGGCAGCAAAAGAAGAATAAGCAATTCAGATCTGCTGCATTCACTCTTCACAATTACCATATGTCCCAAACTGTCTGGGACAAACCGATATCAGATATCAAATATTCTGTCCCATTTTGACAAATGCTTCAGACCATATGTCTACATTTATGTTTAAGGAAATGCCGTAACCGTATCTTTCCAGGAAAATAGGCCTGATGCTGAAAGAGCCACTCCTGAACCTTGGGGCCCTTTTCACCAGCATGGATCCCAGGGGCAGATACTCTCCCTCCCAAGAAAGCATCAACTAGAAACCAACCAGCAGGCTAACACATTAGCACTGGATAGGAACAATGGCTGTACTGCCCACTGGAAAGCCAGACCAGAGCAGCTCTGCACTGTCTCCATTCCAAAAGAGGAAGACTGTGTGCCTGTGCATGTGAGTGTGTGCAAACACAAGTGTGTATGCATAGGTGTGCATGTGAGTGTGCATGTGAATGTGTATACATGCAATATATGTGTGTGCATGTGAGTCATGCCACCAACTCCAATTTTGCTCAGCTTGCAGTGGAGACGCATCCTGTCATCACACCAATTTATCTTCACGTGGCCTATAAAGATACAGTTGCTGTTTGTCGTTTTAATCTTCTGCTTTTAGCATTGGTTCATGGAACGAAGCTCCTAGCACAGCTTCCAGTTCATCTTGTTTCTTTCTATTCTGTTTTCATAATGAAGGAAGTGTGCTTTAGAAATGCTACAAAGGATGGCATAGCAATATATATAGTATCATGCTGTATGTATCTCTTTGAGTTCTGAAGGTCAAAATTTAATAGAAGGAAATAGTTATGTCACACACCAAGGATTCCAACATTCCACTGGGGCACACTGACCACCTAGGGAGTGCACACTCACAGATAAGCACAGAACCACCATTAGGCTATCATTCAAGTATTTCAAAACAAGATTTATAATCTAGTTCAAATGAGGTGTTATAATTTGATAAATTTATATCTCTATGTATCGAACAGTTTCTTATTAAAGGAAAGTTGAAAATCTGATAGATATAATCTAATTATAATATCTAATTACAGAATGAAATAAATCACTAAAACCAGCTTAATGAGTCTTAAATGCTAATTAATATTCAAGCTGAAAGCTGGGGTTTTGACATTCCATTCATGCGGGGAAAGCTCAGAGCACAGGGGCACATTGGGATGTTTTGTCACAGTGAATTCTGAGGGCTCAGCCCTTCTGTATTGTTCTGAGTGCAGCTTTCTTAATGATGGTCCATCAGTGAAGTATTAGTAACATGCATCTCAGGGGCGAGTCTTAAAGAGACATCCTCTATGATTAAACCGGTCAGGGTGTAGAGGGGAGGGGTAATTTCAATCAGTAGTAGAGTATAAAAATGCCCTGGCTTTTATCAGAAGGTTAGATATAAAAGATTGCCTGCCTAACAGTGCTACTAGCCAAATCCAGACATACTGGTGGCATTCTTGCAAGTGTGGCCCAGGCTGCCTGGTATGAGTTCAACCTCTCCACTCTGCACCCACCATTGTATGGCTCCTCTCTCCCTGTGCTGTTTTCCTCTTGTATAAGCATAGGTAGAGTGCTCTGCCTCTGTGAGAACTAGAGGAGCTGATAGCCCTTAAGCACTAGAGAAGGCTAGCATTCGTTAAGTTCTTGTCAGGCACCTTGCTTCCTAGTCTCTATCCTGACTCTTACAGCCCACACCGTGTTCTGTTTAATAGAGATCCCCCTGACAGTCCTGCTGTCCACTGACAGTATGTGCTAGTGAACCAGCACCCAACATGGTTGCATGAGGAACAGCAGGAAGATTGGCAGAGACCTGGCCACATGCTGGTGACTAATTGGACTTGAGCTGGAAGAGGCGGAAGCACCTTGCTCCCTCGGCAGAGCCACTGCTGGACTTGGTCCACCACTGCTTTTACAGAGAGCCAACACTGTCAAAGGCATCATTATGGTGACACGGATCTGTCAGGAAGGAGCTGTTGAGCACCACGCCAGCTTGTCAAGAATTCCAGAGAGGCACCTTCTTTGAAACTTGCTGAAACTGGATTTAGGTCACACGTGGCAGCAGCCATGAAACCATTCTGACCCATCATTTGCACAATCTTGCATGGAAAGCATTGCTGCGCCTTGGCTCAGATGTCAGCCTGGTGCAAGTGAACCAGACAAAGCCTATCTCTTCAGGCAGTTTGTCTACAGAGAGTAATTAATGCAGAGGCTGTACGTGAACCTCCAGGAACTTAGGAGCAGCAGCTCCCCATCATCAGCCATTCAGTTACTACCGAACTACCCGTGATAAATCTAATACTGGATAGACAAGAGGGGGTAGCATGAAGCTGAGCATTCTCCTGAATGGGCTTAGCCACAAAATGTCACATTGCTGAGACCTGTCCTTTGCTTTATGATAGAATTTTTTTTTTAGAGACAGGGTTTCTCTGTCTAGCCCTGGCTGTCCTGGAACTCACTTTGTAGACCAGGCTGGCCTCGAACTCAGAAATCCGCCTGCCTCTGCCTCCCGAGTGCTGGGATTAAAGGCATGCGCCACCACGCCCAGCATAACAGAATTTATATTTAAACATATATACGTGTATGTGCACACATACCTGCAACATAGATGAAGGTGATTTGGGAAGGGGGTGGGTCCTAGTGGAAGGGAGAATCAGGAGACAAGAGAAGGTAATGAAAGAAAAGGCAATGTGCTCAAAATATAGAGGTTCTTTAAATTATATATATATATATATATATATATATATATATATATATATATAATCTTTAAATTATATATACATATATATATATGTTATCTTTAACAGTATATTAGCTTTGAAAGATGACTCATGGTTAAAAATGATTGCCATACAAGCTAGAGGGCCTGAGTTTGAATTCCCAGGAACTGTGTAAGAGCCTGACATGTTCTGAAGCACCTTTAGTCATAGCATTCCCATGAGGAAATGCGAGGTGGAGACAACACAGCCCCCAGAAGCTCATGGGCTAAGTAGCCTGGTATAGACAGTCAAAACCAACAAAAAGACCCTTCCTCGAATAAAGGCCAACACCAGAGGTTGTCCTCTGACTCTCACATGTGTGATGTGTCTAATGTGAACCCATAAAACATTCTACATGTGCACACACCTAAATACACATGGGCCAAGACTCTACAAAAAAAAAAAAAAAAAAGACCTTGAAATTAAAATAATAAATGGGACGAGAAGCTTCAACTCCTCTCTGGATCTCTCACTGTATTCACCTTTCTCAGTCATTAATGTAAACCTGAGTTAGTGTGGAGGGACACACCTGTAATTGTAGCAATTGGGAGGTGGAGGAGGAGGATCAGCTAAAGGTCATCCTCAGCTACATAACAAGTTCAAGCCAGGCTGAGCTACAGGAGACATCATCTCAAAGAAACAAGAATAAAAGAAGAAGAGTCGGGACACTTAAAATAAAAGGAGGCCCAGCTTTCTCTCTGCTATTCCAGGGAAATTGCCTTTCCAAGTTCTCTATAACCTACTGGCTTGACCAGTCAGAGGCCAAGCACCTTCTTGGTAGCAGGTTCAGATCTGTCTCGCAGGGGTCTCTATTGAAATACAGAAGTTCTAGTGACAGAGGGCAATGAATTGGATCAGGGACGCAGGTTGGCCAATGGAAACAAGAGTCAGCAAATTAAGAAACACAAAGGCACTCCCAGGAGTGGGAGCTGGCAGGAACCTGAAGAAAAAAGCTCACAAAATTGCAGGGTCACAATGTGTGGGACCCTTTATTGGACATTTGTATAGCTTGCCTTTTCTGGTGAAAATTCTAGTCCTTATTTGAAGCCTGGTGAGGAAGGGTTTTGCCTTTCTCTGCGAACTGCCCCGAGTGTGATATGTTTGGTGTGTGAAGTCTGTGTGGCTTCTCTTATTTAATCTTGATAGAGTCTCCAGTCTCTCTTCACACCCCCTGTCCCCCACTTTCCCAGGGAGTATTGTTTCTGGATAACTTGCCTCCTGGTAACCCTCTGTGTTCGCATCTCCATCGCTCTTCCTTCTAGTTAGCCCCCTTTTCACGAGGCCCCTGTTTCTCCACCCACTTACCCTTTCTTGCCCATTGAAAGCCGTCTCTTTCACAATTCTTCTCATTTTTTATTATCTTCTCACAGTTCAGCTTGGATAATGATATTCGACCATTTAGCTTCAGCCATCACCTAAAACTATACACCTAAAACATGTATTAAAATGTAGTTATTTGTTCATTTATTTTCTTTTGCAGTGCCGGAGATTGACCCTGGGTTTTGCATATTCTAAGCAACATGTTAAAAATTTTAAACCTATTGATTAATTGGGCTAAGTGGTCTCTGGACTGGGAGCTCCAGGGACATCCTAGACATTGTTTCCTTTTGCTACACTGGTTTCTCTGCCCCGGATCCTGAAGCCTAGAAGGCCACAGTGAGCTACTGTGAAATATTTCCTTCCTTTATGTTGAGAAGTGTCCTTAGACCTCAGTACTTCCCACTTCTGTGACAGCAACACTTTATAAGGCATTCTTCCATCTCTGTCTGTCTAATCACCTTTCTAGAGACCAAACTTTTCCCAAGTCTTTCTAGAAAAGAGGAAACTTCTCATGGAAGCTTACTGTGGTCAGCAGTAGGATGGCCACCCTGCCCCCATCACATTAAGGAGTCTACTCCATCTAGACTGGTCACATGAGGAGTGCCAGTGCACACTCCCTCTGCATGTGTCCTTCTCTGAGGCCCTCCCAGAGCCCATGGTGTCCTGGAAGCCTGGAAGCAAGCCCTGCACACACACCAAGGTGGATTCTGTCTTTTTTATCTGCTAACACAGCTGGCGAACCCTTGGCAGCAAACATCGATTCATCCCCTGCCTACAGCCTGATATGAAGTCAGTTTGTGCTGGACTGATTAAAAATCAAAATAAAATGTAATTTAGACTAAGAGCAGCATGATTTATTTATTCAAGAGACCCAGCAAGCAACCCTGATGTCTTAGATACTGTGAAGGTACTGCCCCTCCCCCAAGACTTCGATCTTCAGAGAGAGGGTCGTGACAAAGGAGTGATCAAATCACCTAAAGTTATAATTTTCTTTAAAAGAATTAAAAGAAAAAAAAAAGATGCTAGCATAGGGACAAAGGGGATCAAGAGTGGGAAGAAAGAGGAAGAAAACAGACACTCAGGTCGGGACCTGTTGAGAAAGCAATGCCCTAGGAGATGAGACTGGGGTGTCCACTGAGCTAGCCAAGGGAGAAGCAGCCCACAGGAGGATCATCCTGCAGAGGTAGGAGGCTGGACATATGGGTCAGGCTTTCTAAACAGCAAAGGCACCAGTGTGGGAACCAGCTTGGTGTGTGCTGGCAGGCCTGGCCCACCAGTCCAGATGCAAGTCAGCACATCTCTGACACAGAATCTACTGCTCAATTACTTGAGAAGACTCCACAGCCTAGAAGAAAAATCATCATAGCAACAATAATACATCCAGCAAACAGGGAGTGAGGGAAAGTTAATTCACAGCCAGCCAAGACTCACAAATTAGAAGGAGGAATTGTTTTTGCATGGGAAATAGACAAGTTAAAATTTACATAATACTCACTGTTGGCAAACTATTTAAAGAAGTGAATTATGGTATATCTGTAAGATTAAATCCCCATGAGCAATTACAAATCACATAGTAAAGGAAAAATTAATGTGGTAAAGTGCTCACTATATAATGTGGAGATGGAGGAAGATGGCGCAGTAATATATACTGGGTCTTTCGGTTGTTCAGATATGCACTGTAGGGTGTGGGAAGCAAAGCTCATTCCAGTAGGAAAAAAAAGTCATAGTT
The DNA here is from genome assembly GCA_902729485.2 of Mus minutoides. Classification (NCBI taxonomy): domain Eukaryota; kingdom Metazoa; phylum Chordata; class Mammalia; order Rodentia; family Muridae; genus Mus; species Mus minutoides. Next base: position 638,780 of record LR749548.1, read on the forward strand.
CTTATATTAGGGGTTGTACTTCTTTTCATTTTGTGGTTTTACCAGGCAGATTGCTATAGTTTTGATAACCAAACTGAGAGCAATGTTATTTCAGAAGAATAAACAGGAAACAGTGAAACTGAACCCAACACACACATTTTTAAGATTAAGAGAGCTCTCACCTGTCCCTGGGAAAGGAAAACTTTAATAGTCCTGCCAGTCAATTTGGAGTTACTTGAAGCCACAAACAAACAGACAAACAAACAAACACAAAAAACCCAAAAACAACAAAAATAAAACACAGAGACTTCCCTCTGGTTGAAAACATACTCCAGTTATGTTAGATACCACAAACAAGAGAGAAAACCATGAATATCCAGCTCAGTGGGAGAGCCTATGGTTATCATGTGTTCAAATCTCCAGTTTCTAAGAGAAAAAGTCAAATACAAAATAGCCTTCATTGTCTTCTTACTGGCAGAGGCTGAATGACCACATAGCTATGAACATTCTTCTTTCTACATAGTGGAAAATTAAAAAAAAAAAAGAATTCTCTAAGTCCATAGACACTAAACTGATGAAGGTAACATGTGGGTAGAGAAGTCGAGAAGGGGTAGGTTGGGGGGTTGTGGAGGGGTGATAGAGGAAGAGAGGGGTGGGTGTAGGTAGACAGCAAAGCCCCAAATAAAATACCTGCTTAGGTTGCCATCAAAGAGGTGTCCATTGAAGGATCCGTAGAAGTCACCTAACAGGAAAGTAAGAGTATAGGAAAGTAAGATGCTGTGTGTGAAGGCTACAACAGCTGAGCCATTGTCTAAGCATCTGAATAGACCCTTCCCTGATCACCATTTCTTCATGACCCTCTTTACCTCCCTATCAGTTCATTAGCTCTTCTTAGACTAGCACACAGGTTTATTTTATTATGTGAAGAAGTAAAACAAGAGGCTAAAAGGAGGGCGGTCTTTTAACTGTGACAGTGAAGGCAGTTCCCATGGTAATTAGCTGCTTAGTCACTGGAATGTACAATGCAGATATATGCACAAAGCAGAAGACTGGAGGATCCTTCTCTGTTGGAACTGTCTGGCCCTAGCTTCTTCCAAGTGCATTCAGGGTCCTGAGATGAATGACTGACAGTGTCTTAGATGAACCAACCTACAACATTACCAAGGAGCTGGCCAGTCTCACCCATGTTTTCCAAAGCCTCAGTCAGCCTGATAACTCATTACTGGAAGATATGTTAGGTCTTTCTCAGTACATAAAACCAGCTTTCAACATAAAAGGAGAGTTCAGTAGAAACAAGCACAATTGTTGGTATGGAGTAAGTGGAGATGACACAACCTGGAGAATGAAAACATGAATTCCAGCACTTAAAATAAGAAAAGATGTCAGGTGTAAAAGAGTGCTGAGGATGGGGACAAGAAGACTGGGGGAGACACTGAATTAGTAAAAGTCAAACTAAGTGTGTTCTCCAGATCTGTCTTCTGATGGACAAAGCATAAGAGAAGTTATTAAACTTTCTCAGAGATGGACATGGAAAAAAAAGTCAGTTCCATATGAGAGATCAAAACTTGAAGAATGAAGGCCTTTCTGTTACATAGTAAGAAAGGGCCTATCTTTAAATTCTGCACCTAGACAAGTTGTCAAATGATTGTGCAAACAGAATGAAAGAACTTTAAAATCAGTCCAAGGATTACAAAACATTGGCCATCGTGTCTTTTTCTCCATAGAGAGACAGTGGTAGCACATACCTTTAATCCAGTCCTCTATAGGCAGAGACAGGCAGTTCCCCATGAGATTGAAAGTCGGTCTGGTCCATACAGGGAGAGCCAGGCCAGCCAAGACTGCATAGTGAGACACTACCTCAAAATCCAATCAACTAAAAAGTCAATAGGGAATGTGTAGCAAAGAAAATTGAGAATTAGTTAAGAAAAAAAAATGTAGGAGACAGTGATCATCGCACAGAAAAGATGTGAAGGCTAGGTTTCTATGTGATAGTTATGTGGAGGTCCAATCTGAAAAAAAAATATGTTCTGAGCAGGCTGAGGACAGGCAAGGAGGCAACTGCTTCTATATCATTTGGTAAGTGATGACAAGGACGGCAGAGTAGATGAACAACTAGGGGGATGAGCAATGAAATTCCCAGGACTAATGCAGGACAGCTCTGCTGAAAGTGGGACACAGACTGTTTGTACAACTATGAGTCAAGTTGCATCCTCTCAAAGGATATGTCAAGGCCTTAGCCCTGACAGCATGGCTGAAAGTATCCTTCTTTATAGATATGGTCTTTGGAGATATATTATGGGACTATTTGGAGGAGACATGGACAAACATCTGCTCATCTAAAGGGAACTGGCGCACGCCTTTAATCCCAGCACTTGGGAGGCAGAGGCAGGCGGATTTCTGAGTTCGAGGCCAGCCTGGTCTACAAAGTGAGTTCCAGGACACCCAGGGATATACAGAGAAACCCTGTCTCAAAAAAACCAAAAAAAAAAAAAAAAAAAAAAGGTAGCTACATCCCATGAAGCCCACCCCAGCGGTAGACCAAACATGAAAGTTGTTCTAGAGATCCAGGACTTGCTGGCTGCTCAGCCAGGTAGAATTTCCTTCCCCCAGAAACTGTTTATACTACCCCTGGAGGATCTTAGTGAATCTTTTATGTTATGACTTCCTGAGCTTCCTGAGTTTTACTAACTTCCTGGGTCCTTGTGAATTTTCCCCCAGGAGGTCATGCTTTAACTAGAGGAAACAGCTACACCTTAAGAACCCGTCATGTTAAGATGGATCCAGTATAAACCACATCCTCACAGAGTGAGGAGAAAACAGAGGTGTGTCAAGTGTATACTGTGTAGGAACAGCAGCTCTTGCCATCCTATAGACCACGCCAGGATGTACCACAATCAACAAGCTTCCAGAGGCACTAATGGGGCAGAAGAGAAGTCACCCACAGGTGTCAGAAGGAACAAAGCCCTGGTGTGACCTTAACCTTGGACATCTAACCTGCAAATTAGACTTTGCCTACAGATAGTGTCACACAATTTGTAATCCGTTCTTTCCACAGCCCGAAGAAGTGGCCATACAGAACAATCAGTATTTATTAATCTAACTAGTGTTTGTTATAACCTTGTTAACAGAAGCATATAGAACTGGGGGCATAAAACTGTTTCCTCCTTATCGATGTAATGTACATATGAAGACTTAATTTATCAAGAAATATCTGTTACTAGTGTATCTGATATGTAAAATGCTTTATAGCACATAGAAACAAATGTCAGGATAACAATAGCTACTTTAATAACTAGTGTGTAACTTGTTATATGCTTAGCAATATCATAAATGTTTTATGTGTCAAATCATTTGTTGATTAAATGAGTGAAAGTCTTTATTTTATTTCATTTTCTTGAGCTAGGGTTCCAAGTTGTCCAAGCTAGCCTTACTCTGTATCCCAGACTGGCCCCACATTTGCAAGCCTCCTGCCTCAGCTTCCCATAAACTGGGATTAGAGGTGGATTCCATCACACCAGAATTATATGAGGTTATTTCTGCTATTATGTATATTCTCATATAAAACACCCTAGGCAATTGCTTTTTAAAAACTAAGTAAATGACTACATATGGATAAAACCCAGGATACATCATAACCATAGTTTATGCTGGTAACTATTCCAGCAGATTGATTCAAGACAATAAGTGAGGGTATAGAGCAGTAAGAAGGAATACATTACCTCTAAGAATGTGTGTCAATTATTCCTGTACTTTCTATAAATGTATCTTAAGCTACAAATGACAATAGAGGTATTAGCAAACTGTTCTCTAACGTGGAGTTTTTGTTATATAGAAATATACTTAAACAAGAAACCTATGAGAGACAGTTGCATGGCTAATGGTAGCGTGTGCCCCCCCAAACAGGGATAAAGACATCTAGGGATCTGGGGACAGGGGTGTGTAAGACCTATCTAGGCTTATGTGAGTCTAGTGTGAGGTGTGAGGTGTGAGGTTTACACTCCTAGCCAGACCCAAGCATCCTGCAGAGCTCACTGAGGACCTGGCTTCTTCCTGAAGCCCACATGTCCTACACTGTGGGGATGACCATCTCCCTTGAAGAAAATGCTTTCTCTTTGTGGCCATCCCCAAGCCATAATTGAAGGATGAAACTGACTAACAATTCACTGTGTTTAAGAGTGACTAGTGCAGAGTCTGAAGATCCTAGTGGAAATCACATTTTAGGAGGTGGTGATAACGCTGCCTCTTCCAACCTTGAGGAGTATAGACAAGTATTACCTTATAATACTGTACCTCACAAATCCGTGCACACATTAAATAGCAAGTTAAAAAAATTAAATTAAAAAAGTATCATTGAAAGTGACAACCTCATTCTTTAATTATCAACCACTTGGTGACCCAAATTCTTATTTATTTGACTTAATTTCCTTTTTAAAAATATGCTAATTAAACTCTGTGTTGTTTACTAGCAAAATTAGCTTTTCCTCTCCAGAAGGCTAAACTTCTCCTGCCCCTGTAAGCCCATACTTCTTTCTCTCCAAAATTAGATTAATAGTAGCAATTTTTCCTCTATGATGCTTTCCATGTGTAGCACACCCTGAAAGCAGAATTATGAGCACACATTCCTTATACTTTGACAACACTTAACTAATACCTTTCTCATAGTGTCCAATGAATTTTAATCACAGACGAATTTCTCCTCACTACTCCTCCTGGAACTGAACTTGTAAGCCTCTCCCTCTGCTCCTTCCACAGGTCTCCCTCGAAGGTGCCTCTGTCTCCAGTGGTCGGCACAGCTTCACAAGGAGACGTCACTGCTCCGTGGGGTTTCTTTCTCAATGTTTCCCATCATCATCATTTCTGATTCTTTCTGTGCAGATGGTGCTCTTTCTCTGACAACTCACTCTGGGAGTCAGGGACTCTCTCCTCAAACTCTCTGCTTGTCTGGATTCCTGACTCATCCTTCATGTGACATGATTGGGGGACATACCCACATGGATGATTTCTAAGCAGGATGTACCCTGATTGCTTATTTTGTTTTGGTTTGTTATTGTTTGGCTGTTTCTCTATGTTTTTTATTTTTCTGCTTTTGTTTGTTTGTTTGTTTGTTTAATAGAAATAGAGTTATAGGAAAGTAAAGATCCAGAAACCAAGAGAAGGCAAGCGACACCTACCTACAACTGTGCTCCTTCACCGAAGGTCACTTTGTCCACTAGGATCCTTGGTCATGTTGCTGTTTAATGGCAATGGAGAATAGTCGACAGCTACTGGCTTCTAGTAGGTGGAGGCTGTGGATGATGGTGACCAGCCCACAATGATGAAGCAGCCTTGGACAACCTGAAGCCATGCCTAGCCAGCATAAGAGGTCCTAACCAAGCAGGTCTGGGAAAGAAAAGTGACAGATTTGTAAGCTTTGACAATGAGTCCAGGAAACACATAGGTCTGCAGTGGCTTAAGACCCTAAAAGGTTCTGGGAAGATCTAAACATCTCACTTGTCAATGTTGCTTTCCCTGACAACTCTATGGGGAAATCAGGCTACTCTTCAAGTTCCCTTGAAGTTGGATGCAGCTTTCTTTGGGTCATACTGAGACAGGTATTAGGGAAGATCCAGGTCATTTGTGGGGTTACTCATACCAAACCTATTTCTGGCTTCCCTGTGTAAGTTTCTCCTATTTGTGAATAGTTTGCTATGGTACATGCTTTTATTATTCTTAAGGCTTAGTTTTGTTTCTGAGGGTCAAGAAAATTCGAATCTGAACTTCCAGGTAGCAAGGAAATGCATTCCAAGTATTACATTAGTATTTATTTGCAGGGGATGATCTTTACGGTACGGTACTGTACACTTTTAAGTGGAAGGCTACAGTACCTATGCTGATTCTCCACCCAACTTTATGTCTCTACTTCCTGGCTGTAATGTCTCCAGTGTTGTTAGGTGTGTATTTGTCTCATCAATTTAAGCCACTTATGATGATGTCCACAGTCCATTTGCCTGTAGTGGAACATCTAGTATGGTCTTGACCTATCAGAACTGAGATCTGGAAAGAAATCTCTGACTCTTCTGACTCTTTTAGCCAAAAGATCCTGAGATCATGGGCTCTTACTCTTTCTACTCCAGGATGTCCACTTATAGTGTCTTTAATGATAGGTATCTGTAGCCCTGGAGACTGGTAAACCACATGGTCACTTCAAAGACTCAGGAAAACCCAGTAGAACCTTAGAAGTTTGGATTCTCTAGAGTATGTTGGGAACACTGGAGGCCCCCAGTTGAAGGAACCATCATCCTGCTGAAATTCTGACCCGTGAAGACAGCATTGTAGTTGCTTTGAACTGAGGTTTCTGTTTACCCGTTTTCTCCAAACATAGTAAATGAAACAACTGTATTCATAGAAGGAGCCCCACGTTACTTTCCGAAAGAAATGCTAGCCTTTGCTACTGTACGTCAGTAAGTCAGGAAGAGTAAGCCATTCCTCACTGTTCTAGAAGAAACATTCAGTCTGGTTCCACATTCAGCACTGACTTTGGGTGTGTCCTTGAGATAGGTGACTGCCTGGGAGGAGCTTGACTCACTTCTCACTTGATTCTTTTTCCATTTCAAAGGTATCCTGGTCAGGATCAGTGTTCAGATTGTAAGTACCAACATCCCTCGGTACCCATGTTACTCTCCTCCATGGCTTGTACTCATAGATCCTGTATAGATTTGCAAAGCTAACCTGGTATATAAACATCACCATGGTTTTGAATAAATGATTAAAGACTCAACTGTATATTTTAATTTGCCTACAAATGTGACCCTTAATGAACTGGTAAAAAAATAAAGAACTATGACAAGTCATTAAATTTAATGCTTTCACTGAAAGTCTAATGTGATTTCCATCATTATTGGCATTTCATATTTGTATAGTGTTTGGACATGATAAACTAATTTTGCATGCATTTAACAAGTGACATTAACAAATACCCAACGCTGTTCCAGACATCTAGGGAAGTGGAAAGTACAAAACTGGAGTAACTAACTAAAATACAGCCAAATAAAAGTTATGATGAAAAGTTTTATGTAAAGGCAGATGGCAGCAGCTTTGAGCCATATCCCGGGCACTGGTGAAATGCTAGCCTAAAACTCACAGCAGAGATTAAAACCTGACAGCCATTCCCAACACGCCTTCTCCATCCCCGTACTGAGTCATAATGACAATTCGAAATTATACATTTTTAAGGTGTAGAGGTTTTGCTTCGTGCTAACTTCGTGAGATGATTGCCTTTGGGTAGCAAAGAAGGATGCTTGATTAGTATTTTTGGTATAGTAAAGCTTTCTCTAAATAACCTGACACATTTTTTTTTTTTTGAGATTAACTCTGTGGAGTAAATGCCCTTTCTGAGAAGGCCATGGGCTCTTGTGAGGTCATGGTCACAGTCCATACACTCGGTCTCACTCAGAACCTGTGGTTTTTGTAGCCACATATGTCAGCTGCACTCACAGTGTGCTGGACATCTGTATCACTCTCATCTGCTTTCCAGCTGTGTGAGCTCAGACAGTGGCCTGGGTGTCTAGTGCTCTGCCTTCTGGTGCCGGCTGGTTTATGCCAACTTGACACTAGCAAAAGTCATGTGGGAACCTCAATTGAGAAAAATACCCCTGCCATATTGTCCTAAAGGAAAGCCCGTGAGACTTTTTTTTTTTTTTTGAGGTGGGAGGGCCCAGCCCGTTGACAGTGGGACCAGCCCTGGGCTTGTGGCCCTGGGTATTATAAGAACACAGTGAGCTATGAGGAACAAGCCCATAAGCAGCACCCTTCCATGGTTTCTATTTAAGTTCCTGCCTCCAGGTTCCTACCCTTTTTAAAGTTCCTGCCATGACTATCTATAATGATGAACTTTGATATAGAAGAGTAAGAAAAATGAACGCAAGCCAGGCGTGGTGGCGCATGCCTGTAATCCCAGCACTTGGGAGGCAGAGGCAGGCGGATTTCTAAGTTCGAGGCCAGCCTGGTCTACAGAGTGAGTTCCAGGACAGCCAGGACTACTCAGAGAAACCCTGTCTTGAAAAACCAAAAAAAAAAAAAAAAAAAAAAGAAAAATGAACGCTTTCCTCTCCAAGTTGCTTATGGTCACGGTGTTCCATCACGCAATGGAGGCACCAGTGAAGATTTCGTTTAATCCCTCCTGGATTAAATGAAAACAAGTTTCATCTCTACAAATATAAATACAAACAAAGTAAAAGCATGCTAAATATTTATGCGTGTATAAAAATGGGTTCAATAGCCAAATAGAGTTTATTCCAGGATATTGTATAATACGTGGACCATTAATTGTGTCATTTATGAAGTTAAGATTAGGGACAAGAGACATGAATATCAAAATAGACAGGAACCCTGACAAACTCCACGTGACATGAAGACCTCAAAACTATGAGCAGAGGGAGAGATGTTCACCTGGCAAAGGGTATCTACTAATAACTCAACATGACATACATTGAATTTAACTCAAGTGCTATATACTCTGGTGAATGAAGGTATACCTGCTGTTTAATAAATGGTTTATAGCTTTAGATCCTATCATGAAGCCTGTTATTGACAGTTCTACTTATTATCTCACTGGAGGTTTGGGCAGGGAAATTATGTAGACCAGAAATAAGAAGCATCCTGTTTGGAAAGGAAGAACTAGAACTACCTCTCATTGTAGATAGAATCTTGTCTGCATGAGAGGCTAAGGTAACAGCCAAACACTGTCAACGACATCAGCATCCAACCTATTGCCACTGAAATTTCTAAATACCGAGTTAAGCCAGCAAGTCATTTAAAACAGCACTGAAAACATAATAATTAGAAACAAAGCAAAAACTTATATTCTGAAAACTATAAACGTTGCTGAAAGAAATCAAACATCTCGGTAAATCAATGGTATTGTTTAACTAGGGATCGTAGAATGCATTACCAGGGTGACACCATCTCCCACCTTGTCCTGTGGATTCATACAGGACCTGTCAGAATACCGGTTACCATTTCTGCCAAATTAACCACTTCTTACAGTATGTGTCTTTGTTAGGGTTTCTATTATTGCGACGAAACACCATGACCCAAAAGAACTCACATGAAATCCAAATGGACCAAGACAATATTTAAAAGGTACAGACTTGCAGGACTCATGCCTATCAGTTGCAAATAAACTGTGGAGCTGCAGCCATCAAGACAGTGGATGCTAGCATTCAGCCCTGGCCTAAGGACAGACACCCAGATCAATGGATATAGCTGAGAGCCCAGAAATAAATCCACATGTTTATTGTCGATTGATTTTTTCAGACATAGCACCAGAACAATTAAATGGGGAAGAAATAGTCCTCTCAATGAGCTGTTCTGAGATAATTGGATATTCACCTCAAATCATATATAAAAATTAAGTAAAAATAGGCCAAAGACCTTATTAAAGGTTAAAGCTATAAAACTCTTTCCAGAACATGGATATATATCATTTCTACTTTAAAGCAGGCAATAGTTTGCTCGATGTGACATCGAAAATACAAACTACAATATAAAAATTAATAATAAGATGGACTTTCATTAATGTTAAAACCCTTTGTGCTTTAGCAGATTGAATTTTAAAAATGAAAGATGACCAATGCTCTGAATGTAAATATTAGCAAACCATGTAGTTTATGAGGAGCGCAGTAATAAAGACAACCCTGCTGAAGTCGGCATAGCATCTCAATGGACATGTTTTCCAGAGCAGAAGTGCAAATAGTCAAAAAGTACAAGACAAATGCACCATGGAGAAATGTAAAAGTGCAAGTAAGATGAAGCTGTGACCTCCACCTAGATGGCTGTAAATGAGAGGTGGTAAAGTTCCAAGATGTGAACTCTCATGCAGTCTGAGGCAGGTCAGTCATCCTGTCTTCTGAATACTGAACACAGAATGGCCCAGGCAGCCCCTGAAGCACCCTCAGCTTCTCCTGCCTCAAGGAACTGTAAACAGCTCCACACGGAAAGCTGTCCATTGGTGTCCATCATAGTGTTGGCCATAAGAAGAAGTAAACCTAAAGGTTCAGGCACAGTTTAGTGAATGGAGGAACTGTACTTATATCCATTCTATTTCAAGTGGAATATAACTTGGTAATAAAGAGAAACTGAAATACTGATAGAGCCTAGAGTATATATCTATCTTGAACATGTTAGGCAAAATGAAAGGAGCCAATCACAAAAGACTGTAAGCCAGTGACTGACTGGGGCTGTGGGCCTGAAGGGATAGGCACAGCGCCTACCAAATGCTAAGATTCTGAGATGTCAAGGGACAGATCTAAAGGGAATTGAAATGGTTGCACAGGTCCTGCATTACAAAACCCTACACAGACTCCTAGATGGCATATTTTAAATGACAGAATTACATGGCATGTGAACTATATCTGCCAAGGACTGAGTGCTAATGTCTCTGTAAAGCTCCTGTGTCAAAGTTTAGTCCTGGGTGTTATGCTATTAGAGGTGGGGATATCTGGTTGGTGACTGGGTCAAAAGGATGGGACCGTTGGAATAGGATTAATACCCCTTTTGCAAAGCCCCAGAGAAATTCTCCCTGCATGTCTGGGTGAAAAGTACAGACAACCCTTGATGAAGACCGTCAGGGGACATGGAGATCAATACCTGAGTCTTGTATAACTTGCAATCCAGAACTTTCAAAAGTGAGATGTTTGTGAAACTTCTCATGGTATGTGTCTTAGTCAGGGTTTCTATTACTGTTATGAAACACCATGATCAAACAGCAAGTTGGGGAGGGAAGGGCTTTTCTTTCACACCTTAGTCCATCATTGAAGGAAGTCAGGACAGGTACTGAAACAGGGCAGGAACTTGGAGACAGGAGCTGATGCAGAGGCTATGGAGGAGTGCTGCTTCCTGGCTTGCTCAGACTACTCTCTTACAGACTCCAAGACTTTCAGACCAAGGGTAGGCCCACTCACAATGGAATGGGGACTCTCACATCAATCATTAACTAAAATAATGCTGTACAGGCTTGCTTATAGTCCAATATTATAAACATTTTCTTCTCAGTCAGGGCTATAATTAGGCAGCACAGTGTTTGTCAGAGCAGTCTAAACCGGCTGAGACCATATCTGGATGAGCTTCAAAATAGTGAAACCAGTACAAGAAGAAGCAAAATATATAAATAAAACTAGACAAATTCACAAGTACATATCATAATAGATAAAGGGTCTATTCTTACACTATAAAACTTCTGACCATCAGATCACATAATGTATGCATGCAGACACACATTCACATGCATATATATGTCTGCATTCAATTTTATCTTAAAAGAAATATAGTATTCAGAATAAGTAAATAAATTTAAATAATAATAATAATAATAATAATAATAATAATAATAAATACTTCCAGTGAAAAACTGAAGAAAATGCTAACTTGTGTGTGCTTTGGGGAAATAGCCAACTAAGAATTGTTAGTAGTTTTCTATATAATTTTATCAAAAAATACAAATTATATTTAAATTATATTACAATCTATACCATTTACATTTTTCTCCAAAATGGGCTGAAACAAGAGACATAGAGAGATGGAGGGAGATACACCAAGGACAATGAGGAGGGGGGGTGATGGGAATCATAGCATTCATCCATCTCAAGGAGCTGGATGGAATGGCTTGCATGTCAGTAGTGTTCACTAAGATAATCATTCATTTCCCGGAAATCCCCATTCCAGAATTCTTTGCCTTCCTTACACCCAAGAGTGATGTGTATGTGTGCTCCCAAATGGCAGGAACCAAATGCATTTAGAGTGACTGTTCTTAACAGATTCCCAAGCCTCTAGTCAATTCCGACAAACATTGGAATGAATGGTTAATCCAAGGGTGTGGCACATGCCCACAGTGCAATCCCACACAGCAACAAGGTACACGAGCTTCAACTGCATAGAATAACATGGATAAAGATACAATATGCATACTGACATACATGACCAAGGTACAGGGAACATATTAAGCATTGATCTAAGGGCTAAATGGGCCCAGCGTTGGTTACTTTGGAGAAGATGGGCAGGACCTTGGCAGCTGACCTCATCATGGTCTTAGCTACATACACACTTGTCAGCTGTACTGAGCTCTACATTTACATCCATGGTGCTTGCTTAGGATTTCAAACTCCCTTCTCACAGATTGTTATAGTTTAATAAACTATCTACAAAATATATTAATGGTAAACAATATACAGATGCAATTTATGGTGTTTTCTGTGTTGCTAAAACTATGCCTTAAAATTCAAAGTGTAGGGGTCTGAAGCTACAGCTTAGCAGTTAGGAGAATCGCTGTTCTTGCAAAGGACCCAGTTATAGTTCCCAACACCCATTTGGCAGCTTACACTGTCTATACCTCCATTTTCTGGGGAACCAAACTATTTTCCTGGTCTCCCTAGGAAACAGACACACCCACGGTACACATACATACATACAGGGGGTGGAACTTTCATTCACATAAAATAAAAATACATTTTAAAATATTTCTCTAAAAACTTCAGATAGATAATTTGAGATGATATTTGTTCTGTGGACCTGGGACAGATGTAAAGTTGAGGGAGAGATACTTGGGCATATGCTTCAATACTGGAAACAGGAGGCTTTGCATTAGGGTTATGATGTCAAGGCTGTTGATGTGCTACACAAGCTTTGTAAGCTTTTCACTGATGAAAAGCCTGCTGCAGTCAGCTAGGAAGGAGATGAAAGCAGGCTGAAATGTAAAGATAGTGAAGACTGTTAAGATCTTTGACTCTCAGAAACACTAAAAACCCTGCTAACCAAAGGCATTTGCAGGTGGAATACAGCCATCTGCCCTCAACTCCTGGTAGAGGGTAATACTAAGGAGAAGCCAGTGAGAGAACATTAGGACAGTGCTCTGAGCAGGTTTAAATTGAGATACATGTAGGGAATAGAAATGTCAGGTAAGCAGTTGGGTGCATGTAAATGCTGCTTTTAGAGGGGATGTCTGGGTGGGCAAATGGATCTAAACACCATCAGCATAAAAACAGCACCACAGAGTTACTGGAGCAGATACAGCTCCATGCTCATTGCTATTTTCATCCCTGTTACCAAGTATCTGACAAAAAGAAGCTTAAAAAAGGAAGAATCCATCATGGCAGAGAACACATGGGTAGAAGCATGGGGTTTCTGATTCAGTGTTCAGGAGGCAGAGAGAAATGAATACCGTGGTTCCCCTTCCTTTGAGTCCATCTAAGCTCCATCCCATGGATGCTGCTGCCCTTATTTGCTGCATATCTTTTCCCCATCAGCTAATCCTCTGGAGCACCCTTATGTCATATGCCTGTAGGTCAAGCACGTTATGACACATATGTCTCAAGTCTCATAGGCAATTCAAAAGCCATGCAAATTAACAATGAATATTAGCCCTCACAAACGTCTTAGAGTGTACCTAGGAGTACAGGTGGAATCCAGATTTGATACTGCTTAATTTAAGATGTAGGTATGAGTGCAGAGGAAGAGCTAGTGAGAAGATTACCAAACAGATAGTTGGGCACAAGCCACCTCGTAGATGGTGGTATCAGAGGATGGGGGACATCTCTGGAGTCTTCATTCCTCAGAGAATTCTGCAAAGTTCAGAGACGAGCCAAGAAAAATAGCCATTGAATGGTTAAATATGAAGATACTAAAATTACACAAGTCATCACTGAGGACAGAAATTGCCACCAGACTGGTGGACAAAGAATATAATGATGAACAGGAAGGAAGGGAATCCCTCTCTTTGTACATTACTTGTAAATGTTTTGCTTGGAGCAGGTTTCCAGTGATTAATAGCATTGCTATTAACATGGGATTCTCTGTGAATGGTCTAAGGTCTTGGATATAATAGACACTAAAAATATTTAAGTGAATTAATACATGAATAAGAATGATATTATAGTATATTTCCCCCAAATTAACTCAAAATACATCCCATAAGTCTTTATTTCTTCCAAATGTCATAATAAAGAGTAATCCAAATGGCAGACTCTGTCATAAACTACAGAGAGCCTGTGGTGGGGGTAAATGTGTTAGCCATGAAAGCTAGCCATCAGAGGGGAAACCTCCAGCCAGACTTGGCTTAATTCCAGTGTCTGCAATCCACGTGCATGGTATCTTCAACTATAGAGCCTATGAACTAATGCTGGTTGGAAACCAGTGACAATGGCAGTAGCCTGTAATGTGTTGAGGCCCCTGGGGCATCCTTGTCCAACAGTTTATGGGAGGATTTTCCACAACAGGTATTAGAGTTTTTGTTTACTAACTTTAGGCTTCATGGAGGAGCATTATCTGCCCATAGAGGTACCTCCATTAAAACTATATATATATATGTGTGTGTGTGTATGTGTGTGTGTGTGTGTGTGTGTGTGTGTGTATGTGTGTGTGTGTGTGTGTGTATTAATAAACTTAAAAAATGGCAGATTTCCATGAGGCTTTTACATATATCCTTAAGGATTAGTTAACCCTTCCTAACACTGTCTTCTCTCTTCTATACCCTACTCTCATACCCGACTAACCTTTGTACTTAGAACATTTCCCTTTCTACTTTTGTATCACATGCATTCTGTGTTATCCTTTTCCCTGAGACCTCTCCCCTCAACATCTCTCACTCTCAAACAACACCTTTCTAGCTTCCTGATCTTTATGAGGAGTCCAATTTAAACACAGTGGTCTAAGAATTAGAACATGCAAGAAGAATTCAACATACAAGAGAGAACATGTGGCATTTGTCTATAGGACCCTGGCTTGTTTCACTTATATAATATGCAGACGCTCACAGCCAAGTTATAGAAGTGTTGAGAATAAGCAACTGTGACTGCTCAGCTACAAATAGGACATCAATACCATCACCTCTAAGGTTCAAGGAACACCAAGGAGAAGGGGCTCAAAAGAATGGAAGGGCCAGTGTTGGGAGGAAGTCTTTTGGAAACAGCACTTCCTGGGTGTGACAGAGCCATGAACCCACTGCAGCTTTGGTTATCAACATAAGAGCTGGGTAACACTAGGTTTCTCAGTATCTCCCCATGCTTGGGGAATGAGCTTGAGCTGCTCCTCACTGAAGGACAATGAAGAGTTAATGGGTATTGGGAGAGGGGATCTCATTTTTCCCCAGTGATAGAGATGCTAATAAGTTGTTCATGTTCAATTAAATAATCCCAACTCATGCTCATGAAAAAAAAACACTAATTAAATCTAGTGGGTTGAAAGGGCGAGGGAGGAAGGGGGGAAGGAGAGGGAAAGAGAGAGATCAAGGTAGGAGGAGTTTATTGGAAAAGGTTTCAGTAATAGTGAAAATGATCAAAATTCAATATATGTATTTACCAAATTCTCAAGAAGAAAAGTAACATGAAGAATAGTATTTTTTTAAAAAGACACCAAAAATTAAAAATATATATATATATATATATATATATATATATATATTTAAAGGACCATATGCCAGGACCAAACAGGATTTATTTCTGGGATGCACCATGGTTCAATATATGAAAAAGAATGTTAATATAATGAAGGGGGGGGGAAATCACACAATCATCCAAATCAATGAGGAAAAATATACTTGGCACAATTAAGCACATATTCATGGTAAAAATGCTCAAAAAAAAAGAAAAACTAGAAATGGAAGGAAATTGTCATAACTAATAAAGGTCACGGATGAAAAGTTCATGGCTACATCCCATTCAATGAGCCTCAGACTCAGGCAAGGAAGCTACCTTCACCACTCCTAATGAACACAACCCTGAAAGGCCCAGGCAGAGAGAGCAGGCAGCTTGAAACTAACCCTTGTCCAAGTTAGAGAAGTCAAATGAGCCTTTTGTAAGGACGGTCTCGGGTGGAAAAGGGAATAATCATCCCATAACTTAGGAAGTAAAGAACAGGTTCAGTTCAGCAAAGTTGCACCATACAAAAACCCACTCATTAAAGCAGACTTTGGAGAGCTTGGGAGGAGGGAGCTAGGAACTAGGTTCCTGGTGCCTACATGACAGCTCTAAAAACCTATAAATCAGCTCCAGGGGATCTAACACCCTCCCTCTTCAGGTACCCACACACACACGACATACAGTTACAGAGACACACATGCATAAATATAAGTAAAAATAAACCTTAATTATTGTTTGGCTAAAGATAATGCAAAAACTGAAAAGAAAGTTATAAAGGCAATCTCATTTATTGGAGCATAAGAACCCAGAAGTAATACTAGGCTATAGCTAGGCTCACACTGCAGCCCTGTATACAACAGCTAAGCTACAGAACCCATTCAGGTGTCCCTTAAGAAGGCATAAAAATGTGGGATACATACACAAGGAGAGTTTTTTTTTCTTCAGGCATAAAGAATGGAAATGTGTCATTTGTAGGATGTAACCAGAGATAATCATGTTATGCAAATTAACTCAGTCTCAGAAAGACAAAATAGGATCTATTTTCTCTCATTTGTGTTTCCTAGATTTTATATAGATACATAAAATCATGTATCTATGACATGAAAGTAGATTGGGAACTGTGTAATGGGACAAGGAGACTAGTGGGAGAGAGTGGGGAAAGCCAAGGGCAGTGGCATGTGGAAGAGTTGAAATAGCACATAATAAATACATGTATGTGTGTGCACATGTCTGTGTATCACAAAGAGCCACATGCAATGAGTGGATACAATGACAATCTAAAAAACGTAAAGAATCCCCAAATAAATTGAAAGAGATTCCACATTTATGGAAAGGCAGACTTAATGCTGCCCCAAAGCCCAGGCCACCCTGAGCATCTTATAGATTCAAATGAGATTATTATCAAAATCTCAGTTGTACTTTTCATAGAAGTAGAAGCATCATCTTAAATCCCCTTGTGACCACAGAAGATCCAAAATATCCAAAGAAAAAGGAGTCTTGAGGGAAAAAGAGCAAAAGCCCCCAAAGCCGCAGCTCCCAATTCTAGAACAAAGGAAGAAGCCACCACTGACTAAGCAGCTGCGCCAGGATGGCTTCTACCTGATCCTGCTTACACACCGTTGTATAATTCTTTACATATTTCCTGCCAGCAATTTAGCTTTATTTCCCATCCCGTGGTCTATCTGAGATAGATGGTTGGATGTTGACAGTGACACATTAAAAGCTACTCAGTTTCATCCATTGCTGCACTCCGTTTACATCTTTCTGCAGATGGTCTCACTGGATGGCTGTGTTTGTAGCTTTCCCCAAACTCTCGGTTTTTCTCACATCCCATTCTCAAGCCACAAGTACAGCATCTGCTTTGCCCCTCTGAGGATGGTTTCCACACTGTCACTGGGGAACTTTCTCCGCATGTGGGTTTCGTTCAGTTTATTTCATGCCACAGTTTCTTTTCAGAAACCTGGAAATCCTCGCCTGCCTGTTTAGAGACAGTCCCCTGCTTCTGTCTGTGCCTCTCTGGTTTCATTGTCCCTGGTCTCTCCTGAGGGAAGAGTCAGAGAAATCGGCTGCAGTGGAGGAGAGCTTCCTTGTTTACAGCCTCCTAGTCCAAGTGCTTTTACAGTTTCTGGAACGTGAGGTAACAAGTGAAGACAAATCCTCACCTGTATCCTTTGATAAAGGGATCTTGAATTATAAGGTCAAGAATTGTAAGGATGCCAAGGATGTAGGAAAAGGGTTGGTTTTATGTTTATCAGAGGGGGGAAAAACCCTTCAACAGTCTAGGGTAAAAGTCCTTTGTGTAACTTAATCTTCAGGGTCAAAGTCAGCCCTTCAGATTTTTAAAAAATCAGCAATTTATTGTTTTATCACAAAAGAGTGTATACCTATGATATGGATTCCTCTCTCTCTCTCTCTCTTTCTCTCTCTCTCTCTCTCTCACACACACACAGACACGTTAACACATATGTGTTATTTTACTTAACTCTGTTGTTTAATGAGATTACCTATTGTCAGAACATAGTACAAGTCCAAGAATGGAGTAACGTGAAGAAAATTCTGTGTGCTTATGAGAAAAGTCCAAAAACAAACAAACAAACAAACAAAACCAAAACCAAAACAAGAACTCTGCTGTGTGTCTGACTCCTCTTCATAAAAACTAGCAGTCACATTAGGCTAAAAACCTCCCTTCAAGAATAGCCTTCATCTCACCCTATTTAATCAGCAGCAATCCTATTTCTAAATGTGCACTTTCAGGTGGAAAGGATACGGTTCAACCTAAAACCAATGACAACTAGATCTGGAGACCAGGAACTTCTGTCTGTCTTCCTTCATATTCCTAAGTCCGTAGCTATCTTTAAATATATTGTTTTAAATGATTCTTTATCTCACTTACAAATCTAAACTGCCAGTCTTCTGTCGTCAGCTGTTGCATGTCCAAATGAACTCTTAAGTATTTCTGGAGAGCACACCATTTGTAATACCTTATAGGTTAGGACCCAGGCCTCCAGGCCAGTGCGGTCATCATACTGTAGTCACGTTCACAGTGCACCTTCAGAAGGGCAGAGAGGAGACTGAAAGGTACCACTGGGAAGCCTATAACACAAGCGCATGAGGGATGTGACTGACGCTCATTGCAGAAGCGTGACTCAGGAGACTGATCACAATGTGAGATACGTAGCATGTATGACTTCTGGTAAACCATGCTCATTATTGCTAAAAACAAATAGAGAACTATTATTCTGATTTAATAAAAGATAAGCTGGAAAAAAGAGAAAAGGTAGTGGTAGCTAAAGAAAAAAAAATATGCACCTTTCAAAGAAGTCAGGAGTACGGACCTCTGTAGAGGAGTGCGGAAAACAGCCACTCAAGGTAGCCTTGCTAAAAGAAATGAATCAAGATTCCATGGTGTTAGATATGAACATCGAAGTGTAAAGATTTCAAGTCCCTGCAGGCTATTATCGCACAGAGAATTGAAAGGAAATAATTACCAGAAAGTGCTATTGTGCGAAGAACAGGAGAGCGCCGGCAACAGCAGGTACTGCCTGGCATCCCTCTCCCACACAGCATCTAGCCGGGGCGCCAGGAGCTAATCACGATCACCATCTCTCCATCACCATCTCTCAGCTCACCCCTCACTTTGGAGAGTGGTACCCTATGGGTTCAGATGTGACTGCAGAGAGAGCGTAGTCCCTGTGTCCCAAGCTTGAAGTTGCATGAGCCCTGAGCCTGTGCCTCTCTCTGCTACAGCCAGTGCCACACCCACCAGGTGCTCCTACCAGCCACAGTGTTGTCTCTGTCTCTGCCATCGAAGGAAGCTACTGTCTGTGAAAGCGGCAGAGCAGCCTGTGCCTTCATCTGTCGCTGCATCCTGCATACTGCAGACTCCTTCAGGAGTGCCATATGATTCCGTTTATTTTTAGTCTTTCTCCTGGTCACCTTGCTTAAGGCCTCCCTTCCTCAACCAATGAGGGGAAAAAACTTGTCAAACAGAGGGGGAAATAGTCATTTTGAAGTGTGCTAATTGCTTTCCAGACATTAGAGCCAGTTCCAGTGTAAGCCCCGATTCAAACGCAAGTGTTCATGGTGTCAGTCATTTCTTTTTCTGTGTTTATGTGCACGTGTGTGTGTGTGTGTGTGTGTGTGTGTGTGTGTGTGTGTGTGTACATATACTTATATGGATGTATATTCATATGCAGGTGTATGTGTCAAGGGCAAAGGTCAATCTCCAGTGGTGTTCCTTGGGTGTCACCTACATTGTTTTGTGTGTCAGGATCTCTTACTAGCCTGAGCTCACCAAAGAAGCTAAGCTTGCTGTCCAGAAAGCCTGTGATCTGCCTCTAGCTGCCTCCCCAACACCGATTGGAAGCACACACCACTATGTCTGACATTTTTAGGTGGGTTAGATAGGTGTTTTCTGGTAATTGAACATTAAATCCCTACACTTGCAGGGCAGAGGGCAACAGAGGCTCGGGGCCTGTAGGTGCGCTGCTCATGCAACTTCAAGCTTGGGACACAGAAGCTATTTCCCACCTTCATGATGTCACTTAAATCGCCCATGGTTCACAGTGATGTCCAAAGACTAGAAAATACTGTTCCTTCTAGAATAACCTTGAACTCTGATCTGACTTTGAGGCTCCACTGGTCTTCTATATCAGAGTCTGAAACTCATCCAGTGGCCAGGCACATCAGACGTGTGTTCTGCAGCACTTTATCAGGCAAATGTATAGTTCAAACCCAGAAGGGCACCTGCAGTCTTCTGCCTACCTATCACAATACAATCAGCCTGCTCCAGTCATTTCTTGTGACTCCTTCCATCTCCTGCTTTAGGTTTATTCCTTTAGCCGTGATAAAATACTGATAAAAGCAGCTTAAGGGGAGAAGGGTTTATTATATTCAATACACAGTTTATCATGGTGGGGAGGTTAAGACAGCTGGAGCTTGAAGCAGCTGATCACATTACATCACATATGGGAAACAGAAGGATGGATGTCCAAAGCACTCAGCTCACTTTATACAGTCGAGGATTACCTGCAGAGGGTGTGGTCTTGTCCACAATCAAGAGGAGCCTTTTCACATCGATCAGTGTAACTAATACCATCCCTCACAAGTTCCCTTTCCAGAATAATTCTCAGTTCTAAGTCTATTGTGTTGACATTAACACTAATCGTCACTGCTACTTTATGGCTTACGGACCCAGCCAGCACTCTTCAGTGGATTTCCACAAGGTCAACCCACACGGTGTTGGGGCATTAGAAGCAGGCAGTAGGTTGTATTGTGAACCATGGAAAACGGGGTGAATGGCAGCAGCATTGCACTCAGTGTGGAGAAGACCCCTGGAGTCACTAAGGAGGAACCCTACCTGGTGATGGAGAAGAAACGGCTCTCAGAAGACAAGAGGGCCTGAAAAACACTGGGGTTGTCTGTGTAGGCAGAGATACAGGAGAACACTGCTCTTGGAGAATGGAGGAGGGAGGTAACCTTCTGGGGACACCAACAGAGTCATTTGGACTGAGAGAGCATTAGTGAAGTTACGCAAGGTGGAAACAGACATTCCTCAGGGGCATGTAAATGGCAGAATCGTGTCTGTGCCCAGGCTCTTTGGAGAGGGTTGTCTGAGGAGCTGGCACAGAAAGGTGGAAACTCAGAGGTTCCTAGCCACACTGCACACAGTGCTTAGCATGAGGCAGGAAGCTGGGGCTCACTGTTGTCTTCTCATCACTATAATCTCTTCTCTGATTTATGGGCACGTTCATGTGCACTGCAAAACATGTTAACATATCGGAAGAACTTTGTCAATCACTTCTTAATGATAAGCTATTTTAACTTGACTGATTTTGGTCCAAGTGTGTCATCTGAACCATATAAACTTTTTGAGCACTTGTTGAAATTTATTTATGGTAAAGATGTAGAGCTGAGTTTTCTGTAGTGCTTAGGATACTAATGGAGATACCCCCAGAAGTCTGGGCCTTGCCATGCTGTCTGTGGCAGTTATCTGTCTATCTTATTCTTTCACTTTAAATTGTCTCTTATAGTCTCATGATACCAGTCATGCTCTCCACATTCAAGAACCCGCCAAGGCCCCTGCAGTCACCAGACTTTCTCCTGACGAAGGCAATTTCGGAGCTGTGATTGGTGACACACACTTTTATTCCCAGCACTTGGGAGGTAGAAGCACACAGATCTCCACGTGTTCCAGGCCATTTTGATCAATATATCAAGTTACACACCAGCCAGAGCTACCCTATCTCAAAAACATAAACAAAACAATAACAGTAAACACCTCACTTAAGAAGCCATAGATAGATAGATAGATAGATAGATAGATAGATAGATAGAATACATGTCCTTTCATTATTGAGTTGGAGCAATGTAATAGGGTTTCTACTACTGTGAAGAGATACTGTGACCACAGCAACTCTTATAAAAGAAATCATTTAGTTGTAGCTTACTTATAGTTTTAGAGGTTTAGTTTTATTATCAGCATAGTGGGAAGCAAGGCAACATACCAGCTGACATGCTGCTAGAGAAGGAGCTGAGAGTTCTATATCTAGATCTATAGGCAGCAGAAATAGAACCACTAGGCCTGGCTTGAGTCATTGAAAACCAAAGCACACAGTCAGTGTGGCACACTTTCTCCAACAAGGCCACACCTACTCTAACAAAGTCCCACTTCCTAATCCTTCTCACATGGTGCCACTTTATAATGACCAAGTATTCAAATTTATGAGCCTATTGGTACCATTTCTAGTCAAATCATCACCATCAAGGACCCACTGGATCAATGTCAGATAAACCTTGTTAATTGGATGGAAGACATTTTATTTCTACTTTGTCCAATGTATTGAACATCAAGAAAATTATAATAAAAAGCATGGAGCTCATTTTCTAGTACCCTCTCATTTATGTACATTTTTTCCTTTATTTTTTTGAGATGGTAGTGTTAAATTTTTTTTTTCAGTTTAAGCTTTTTTATGACTTATGGATATGTTGCCTGTTTTTTATTTTTGACATTTTCTGTCACATTCCTTTTAATATTTTTATCCTCCTTTTGATAATCTCCCATAAAATATATGTTAATTCTTACTTTTCACATTTCTTCTGGGGTCCTGCAATTGCCATAAAACTTCAAAATGTTTATATTTGTAGTCCTGTTGATATATTGTAGCTCATTGTTACTCTTTATTTTTATCTTTAACACATATTTTCTTTCTTTTCTCCTTGGCTTTACTTATATCAACAGAGATTTTAATTTTGTAAGATATTTAATAAGATATTTTTATTACTTTAAAGTGTGTGTGTGTGTGTGTGTGCGCGGGCGCGCACGTTTACAGTGCCTGTGGAGGCCCTAAAATGCTGGAGGTACAGGTGGTTTTGAGCCACCCAATGTCAGTACTTGGAAATGAACTCAGGTCCCTTGCAAGAACTGTATCTGCAATGACTTTTAACTTCTGAGCCATCTCTCTAGTCTCTGAGATTTTTTTTTTTAATTTCAATTGTTTATCAAACACTTATTCTCAGGCTTGTTATTTCCACTAAATATTAATTGCACATTTAGCAGATGAAAATTCCCATGAGTTTTCCTGTTCCTTATCAGGGATGGAGAGTACTTTTAAACTGGCCAACTCCACTCCTGTTTCCTCACTCTGTTCACATTACATTTCCTCATTCTTTCCATGGATATTTTCAGACTCTCAATGTATATCTTTTCTTCTGAGTCATTTATTATTTACTAAAAGAATGAAAGACAGTGTCTCACAACATACATACACATACAAAATGGATTCAAGATTTCAGTACAACATCTGAAAAGATTAACACTGACCTTGGCAAGAAGTTGCTGTATCTCATGCAAAGGCACAGACAACAAAAGCAGAAATACACAAGTCGGGGGAGGAAAGATAAGCAACTCCTCCACAGCACAGGGAACGATCCACAGGGCGAACACTTAAATGATTACAAACTAGGCATTTGGCTCAACTGAAAACATAAAGGGACTTCGAAACTCAAAAGCAACAGCATTGATGAGTAACAGGACTTAAAACGCTGTTGTTCCTCAACAGACATTTTCCCAAATGAGGACATGGGTCAACACATACAGGAAAGTGAGCTAAGAATCACTAATTATCTTGGCATGATGCTGCACACCTGTGAGCTCAGCACTCTGGAGGCTGAAGCAAGAAGGTTGTGAGTTTAAGTACTGCCTGCGCTAAGTACCAAGATCCTATCTCAAAAACAAATAAGCAAAAGCAAAGCAAAAAACACTAAAAAGTGAAAGAAAGAAAGAAAGAAAGAAAGAAAGAAAGAAAGAAAGAAAGAAAGAAAGAAAGAAAGAAAGAAAGGAAGGAAGGAAGGAAGAAAGGAAGAAAGAGGAAAAGTTCAGTAATATAGGATATGATCTCATGTTTCTCAGGTCAGTACTGTCAGAGATATAAAAGGTGTGGGTAAAGGTATATTTTGAGAGTGAAAAGTTGATTTATCTGTTATGGAAAGCAGCATAGAGAAGATTCTCAAAACAAACAAACAAAACACTAGAGATACTGAATATGTTTCCTCTGGGTATACAACAGGAAAAAAACAATATCCTGTAGTAAAATCTGTATACCTATATTCATAGCAGAATCTGATGCAGTAGCAAAGATGTGGAAGTAGCTTAAGTGACCATCAGTAAAGGAATGGGTAGAGAAGACATGATATGTACGCATGCGTGGGAATATAACTCAGCAGTGGAAAGAGGTATGCTAGTATATCCAAGGCAACATGAATGCAAGCAGAAGGCATTGGGCCAGGTGAGATAATCCAGTTAGAAAGAGAAAAGTTCCCTATGATTCACTTTATGTGATCTCCAATAGTAAATGATGAATGCATAAAGATCAAGCAGGAACCTTCTGGGAGGTGTGGGGAGGAGATTAGCAGATATGAGTCAAGTTATAGGTGGATATTTAGGTCCCTTGGATCAGGTGGCGAGTAGCTCTTATTTGTGGAGATGGGCTATAGTTAATACAGCTCTACCACAGGATTTTAGCAACTTACACCATAACAGAAGGTAGCGATGCAAGGTGAATGATATGTTAAACTGTTTGCCTAGAGTGACTGTATTACCATGGAGATTTTATACTTTAAGACATTCAATCTTGGTTTGCTTATTTGTTCTTCATGGCCCTTTGTGCCTTACTCATTCGTTGTAATATAAGTGTCATGCTTGGAAAGCATGTTCTTAAGGACAGCCAGTGTTAATGTGAAATGATCCTAAGTGCCTACTTACTTCTGAAAGATTATAGCAGGTAGTTATGTTGGGTGTTTTGAAAATATTCTTTCACTGTTCACAAATCTGATTTTTTTTTTTGATTCTGGGTCAGAAAAAGACTTTTGTATAACCCTTCTGAAAGAAGTCTGTGAATCTTACAAGTTCTGAAGTGAAAAAGTACTCACCATAGTGGACAATAGTCCCAGTGGTGAGATGCCTCAGATCTGGTGCCTTGATGGTAGACACAAAAGCTCATCACATTTATGGTTAGCGAAAAGTAGAAGCCTGATTCATGAGATGAAGACGTAGGGTTGATGTCTACACCACTTGAGTTCTCATGGTCCCAAAGAATGTTTGGAGCTGAAAGACTGTTCCAACCCTTCTTGTTAAGAATGAGCACTAGTTGCATATGCAGCAGAGAATGGCCTAGTAGGCCATCAGTAGGAGGAGAGGCCCTTGGTCTTGCGAAGATTATATGCCCTAGTACAGGGGAATGCCAGGGCCAGGAAGTAGGAGTGGGTGGGTTGGGGAGCAGGGTGGGAGGAGGGTATAGGGGACTTTCAGGATAGCATTTGAAATGTAAATGAAGAAAATATCTGATTAAAAAAGGAAAAAAAAAGAAAAAAAACAGAATGAGCACTCACTCTTGCTTGAAATGCAGACTTCAATCATACCCAACACCACTGTGTGTCTGTCTGAGTTTTCTAATACCACCCCCTGGCCCATTAGAAATAAGGCAGGGCATGCTCTAGCCAGCATGGCCTGAGCCTGGTGAATACTTAGAAGAACCAGCCATAATGTGCTACTTCTGGGGTAGTCAGGGCAGAATGTGAGTGACTGCATTTTAGGGATGCTTGAGAAAGGGGTCCTGATTAAGATCTATACAATAGGAAACAAAATACCCATGAAAGGAGTTACAGAGACAAAGTTTGGAGCTAAGATGAAAGGATGGACCATCCAGAGACTACCCCACCAGGGGATCCATCCAATAATCAGTCACCAAACTCAGACACTATTGCATAGGACAGCAAGAGTTTGCTGAAGGAACTCTGATATAGCTGTCTCGTATGAGGCTATGCCAGTGCCTGGAAAATACAGAAGTAGATGCTCACAGTCATCTATAGGATGGAAAACAGGGCTCCCAATGGAGAAGCTAGAGAAAGTACCACAGGAGCTGAAGGGGTCTGCAACCCTATAAGAGGAACAACAATATGAACTAACCAGTAACCCCAGAGCTCGTGTCTCTAGCAGAAGATGGCCTAGTCAGCCATCATTGGGAAGAGAGACCCCTTGGTATTGCAAATTTTATATGCCCCAATACAAGGGAATGCCAGGGCCAAGAAGTGGGAGTGGATGGGCAGGGGAGCAGGGCAGGGGGAGGGGTGAGGGAACTTTCGGGATAGCATTTGAAATGTAAATTAAGAAAATATCTAATAAAAAATTTTTGAAAAAAAAATCTATACAAAGGCAAGTTAAATAATTTGGCAAGAGTTGGAGACACAAGACCAAACCTCAGGAGATGAGATGGGATACAATTATCAGGATGCCCCTTAGAAAAAGGACAAATCAGTAGTTTGGGCTAAATGAGTTAGAATGTCAATAATAAATGAAAAGAGAAAGTGACTTGGAAGTGGACATGGTAGGAACACTGTGTTATGAAAGGCCAGAGAACCCATGACATAGATGGTTATGGCCACCAGGGAGGGCTGGCACAGTCACTGTTTACCAAACAATAAGGGACATGTGGAAGCAGGGAGCCAGCTTCACAAATGCTCTCTAGAAGTGTTGTTCTCTACAGACCAGACTGAATATGGGTGACGTGATTACAGAATTAGGCTCACTAAAACCATGCAGATGACAGAGCTCTGTAAAAATGAGGCCAGATGTCAGAGCGTCAAGATCAGAAACCAGGTGGATGCAATTATCATCAAGACTAGGAAGGTTGGAGTGGCAGTCAACAGACCTGACCTTCAGTATTATGAAGATGGGGAATAGAACATAGTCCCCCAGGGAACAAAATAGATAGAAGTCTATCAAGCCATTTCTCACCTGCACACATCATAAGAAACTGAGGGTGCAAGATCTGGAAGCTGAGAGCAACAGTCCCCTTGGACAGCTTGCAGAAATATGCTAAGTTTTGGATTCAAGATCTATTGATTGAAGAAGAGGACATATTCTCAAGAGGATGGTTTGAGAAGCACCAAAACAAAGCTACATGGCAGTAATTCCCCACATCTTTCAAAGGTAAGCATGTCAGTCATTTCCTTACATCAATCTATATTAGAAACGAGGGAGGATAACCCAACATTACTGAGTTATTCAGCACGACTTGCATTTCTCAATAATTCTCTCTTTTCTGGTAAGAGTTAAGGCAGAAGGGGTCAGGTGTCACATGGACACCTGATCCATGGCCAGGCTGCAAGTGAGCCAATATGCCTGAAAACACACCAAAATATCATTGTTTTAAGTCCTCCACTATAGGAAGACACTGAGCAGCTGGCACAATGCCCACCTCCATGTTGGTATGTGGTATCAGAAGAGAAGAGCATATGTAGACCATGAAGCTGTACCCTGCCACATTTTTTGTTTTTGTTTTTGTTTTCTTTGTTTTTTTTTTTTTTTTTTTTTTTTTTTTTTTTTTTTTTTTTTTTTTTTTTTTTTTTTTTTTTTTTTTTTTTTTTTTTTTTTTTTTTTTTTTGAGACAGGGTTTCTCTGTATAGCCCTGGCTCTCCTGGAACTCACTTTGTAGACCAGGCTGGCCTTGAACTCAGAAATCCGCCTGCCTCTGCCTCCCGAGTGCTGGGATTAAAGGCATGCACCACCACGCCCGGCTTTCCCTGCCACATCTTAACACCATAGTAAATAAACAGTGTCTCATCCCAGGGTGTCAGTAGCATTGCTACAGTCCAACAGCTGCTACAGCTGCTGGGCGGACCTACTGTGTTTCTCAGTCTCTTGAGGCCAAAGAATAATAAGAGCACAGGTGGAGGCAATAATAAGACAGAGTAACCTAACTGTGAACTCATCGATAAAGAGGTCTTAGAGCTAAAGAGATGGCTCGGGGGTTAATAGCAATGACCACTCTTACAGAAGACCTGGGCTTAATTCCCAGCACTCATGTGGCAGCACACAACCATCTAGAACTCCATTTCTGGGGGATCTGATACTCCCTTCTGGCTTCCATAGGCACTGCATGCATATGCAGCACAAGACACAAATGTGAGGAAAACTCATACACATAGAATAGAAATTCAGGGAAAAAAAAAGGCCATTGATTCAGCTAGCAGGAAGTAGATTAATGTATTATTCTACTTCATCCTGCTATAACAAAATACTTGAGGCAGGGAAATATATGATAAACAGAAATGCATCTGCTCACAGTTCTGGGTTTGTGACTTGGGAGGGGGGGTCAGCATTTGGCGAAGGTCACTATATGGCAAGCAGAATGGCATGAAAGAGTTGAACATTCCCAACCCACCCATGAAGACAGAGCACAAATAATCAAATTGCCTCTTTCATATCTTGCTTCTCAAAACTGCCACAAAAGCCATGGCATTTCAGTGTTGGATGTAGAATGGAATTTAAACCACAGCAGTAAGAAAGAATGTTTGCAAAGGTGGTGGATAGTAGCAGACATTTAAATTTCTCTTGAGTTACATTGTGTTTTCTACCTTCTGTCAGGAAATGATATGAAAAGATCCAGGTTGTTGACATCCTATCAGCTCTCTGTGCTGATGTTCACAGTGCTAGCAAGAAACACTGTTATCACAATTCATACTCTAGAACATAGTAGACACACTCTGCAAAATCAGGAGTCTGCTGCTTCTTATTATGCACGGCATTTGGCAGAATGTCCTGCTTGGGAAGTGCTTGCCTGTACTCAACAATATCACCTGTTCTGTAGTCTCGATGGTCTAACCATAGCCATGCCTCCAGTTTTGATTGAGAGAGTCTCTTAAGTATATGGTAAATTAGCTTCAAGCTCAATAGCATATGATGATGGTTGGCCAATGCAATGTACATTACACCATATTATCCCTGGAGATTTGGAAGAATTCTAGCTCTGAGAGAACCCTAAGCAGGAAAGGGAAGTGCAGAGGCTCCAGGCTACAATGAACTAGAGACTTGAATTGCCAAGTCCTCCTGAAGATAGAGTCAAGCAATTAGCAATGAACCTCTTATCCTGTGGGCTTCATTGCCAGCACCAGTAGAGGTCGGATGTGAGTGCCCATGAACTGTGGGAATAAGAGGAAAGGGACGCAGCTGCATCACACAATTGTGTGTGGGTAGTCTTCTGAGGTGATGATGAGCCCGGCCCATAATGAATGACTCTCAGCTTCAGGTCATATATCTTACTTGGCATGTCAGGAGACAGTGGCAGTGAAGCCAACACGATGAGAGCTTCCAGCCCACAGCTCCATTGTTCATCTCTTGACTGTATCTTCAGAAGAAGCTGCCAAGTCAAGTCTTGAGTGCATAGCACCCCTAGAGCTTCTGCAGGTCCATTTCCTGCTTAGGATTCTCTCAGAGCTAGAAGCCCCCTCAGATTTCTGTGTATAACGGCCGATATGGTGTGATGTCCATTGCATTGGCAAATTGTCATGTGCTATTGGAGCTAAAAGTTAATTTTCCATATACTTAACAGATTCTCTCAATCAAAATGGGAAGTGTGGCTATGATTAGGCCACCCAGACTGTACAGAATAGGTGATATTCTTGAGTATGGGCAAGTACTTCTTACTTGGGTTAGTCTAATATATACAAAGAGAAATACACATTCTAATATACACCGAGAAAGAAGCATGAAACACCATCAAGTAGGAAAAAAATATCACTCTTTGTCCAAAGCTTCTGAATAGGGTGTGACAGGTAGTAATAAATGTACAAGCTTCCACACCTGAAGGCAAGGGCCTCCATGAACCAAAGCTAATCTAGCCATGCGCATTGCTAAATGTCCACCTTCCTCTAGACATTGATTCTATTTCTCAATATGCCATTATTTTCTGAGATCAACAAGACACTGCATTGCTATCCAGTTGACTATCTAAGCTTCCATTTTCTCTATAAGGATATGTCCACAGTTGTCTACTCAACATATATAGAACAATGACTCACTTTGCCCTACAGTCTATTGATTCCAATACATAACCTACTGGCCCCACTGCACTGGGGTCTCTAATAAGGCATCATACCATGGAAAGGCATGCACATAGGTCAAGACTAGTCACCCCAATGTCTTATCTGAGTTTATAAATACTAGAGCTATGACCTTTCCTGTGGGTGACTTTCAGTGCATTTCATCTAGACACTCGTGTAGAAGTAAAGCTAAGGGCTATGGTACACATACCTGCACCATGTGACTGCATAATGATGAACTGCTTTTCAAAGTTGCCTACATGCTTATCAGCAGAGTATGACTGCCTTTGTTGACCCAAATTTTCCCCAAAGGAGTAGAATGTCTAAATATTAAAGGATCTTCATTACTCAAGGAAAAATTTTCTAACTGGAAATATTGTTATTTTAAAACAGCATTTATAATAGCTTTAAAACAAAAGCTTCCTGATATTCTAATTTAAGCAGGAGATACAATAACTACACACACACACACACACACACACACACACACACACACACACGGGCCCGTCTCTACTCATGGCTGCGCTGTGCCTTTGTCTTGCCTTGCAGATTCCCCTCTCTGCACTCTCAAATGGCTATTTTCTGTGGCTTTGGGGACTTGGTGAAGAAGTCCCATAACTTCCAGTGAGAGCCTTTCTAGCTCTGACCTTTGAATTAAGGTTCACAGGGCCATATCCATGCAACTCAAGGCTTTATCATTCATGACTAATGAGGCCTTATAAGTGAAGAGTTCAAAATCCTTCAAATTTTTCCAGCTTCTGATTTTCTAAGATTTCCCACAATCTGTCATTGAAATGGCACCCAGTCTTACTTCATTCTTTGACCTTCTTCTCCTGTTTCCTCAGATGCAGACTCTCCGATGAGAGAAAGTGGATTCAGAGCCATGAGGCATAAAATGCACAGACCCTAATATACACCCCTAAATGAACACCACATTGACACATCTATACATACTCCACATGCATATCCTCATAGGTATCCATCTCCCATGCATATTCCCTGTCCCATATCCCCAACATATCCTCAATACACATACCTCATGCCTTAGTTCCTTTTATTTTCAGAAGCCCTGATTTTGGTTTCAAAGGGTTAGAGTTCATGATGGCAGAGCAAAAGAAACAGGTGAGAACTTAAATCTTAATTGAGAGAGAGAGAGAGAGAGAGACTTGGAATGGTGTGAGTCTTCTGAAACCTCAAAGCCTGCCCCAGTAATAAACTTTCTTCAATAAGGCCACAGTCCTTAATCCTTCCTTAATAGTTCTAACAACTGAGGACCAAGAGTTTAAACATATGGGCCTACAGGGATATTCTCAATCAAACTACCATACTGAATAAACACCCCTGTGATATACCCAATACATATACTACCCTCCATACACACAACCAATATACACCCATGAACCCTCAGCTCTTCCATCCCATGAGATACCTTATAAACACACACTCATATACACTGCAAACACACTTCCCCTACATACCCCATTTATATGGTTGTACTCACACACCAAACCCCTATCTCAAAGAGTGACATTGTTTAAGGACCTTCTTATATCTAGTCAGCTATTTCCCATTTTAAATGAGAGGGGATTTCTTCTTGATCATTGTCATCTCTGACTGATTAAAAGCAGACACGATTTGAACAGTCTGATTGATGTGTTTTGAACTGACTAAACCAAAACAATTTTTGGGATAAAAATTACACCTTTCATTTAAATAGGCAGCCTAGATTAGGGCTATTCATTTGTACTTTTTAAATGCTATCTACCTGAGTCAACTTGAAGCAGGCATTATTTCTGGAGTTCATTGTCATGGGACCTAAAGTCCCCTAGATGTACCACTCAGTGCTGATGGCATTAGCGTGTATAAGCTAGGTTATGGTTAGTGGGATGATGGATGGCTAATTCAAAGATTAAAATTCATCACAACAGAACATATACCAGACTTTTCAAGCTTGATAGTTAATATGTTATTTTGTGCTTCCTGTAAGCACTTCTCAGCAACAAGAGCATCAGTCTTGGTGGTCCCGATGATGGGTGTGGTATGCTCACCTCAGACTCTGCCCAATACGAGAATGTTCTTATGTTCTGTAGGTGACTGTTCTTATATACTGAGGGGTGACTTGATGTCATTGTGTTGCCATGTGGTGCACACAGCAAATGTCTTTCCTCAGCGCCTGTCACCCTTTCCACAGGCTGAATACGTCAAAGAGACCTCCCTTCTCATATGAGATCACCACTAACAGGCTCAGAGAGTGAACAAGTGAAGAGCTGTCTCTCATTTGAAATATTGTCTTGTGTCATGAATAGGAAGGGAGGGGGATGGGACAGGGGGTTTTGGAGGGGAAACCAGGAAAGGGAATAATATTTGGAGTGTAAATAAAGAAAATATCTTTAAAATGGGGCGGGGGCAAAAAGCTGGAGAGATGGCTCAGTGGTTGAATGATGCTCGCTGGTCTTTCGGATGTTCAGTTCTCAGCATCTATGTCAGGAGGCTCACAACCACCTCTAACTCCCTGCTTCTGAGGATCCAACATGCTCCTCCGGACTCTACAGTGTCTTTACCTCCCTGCACAGGCCTACATATTTACACACCATTATAAGCTAAAAGAAAAAAATATCTAAAAAGGAGGAAGTTTTTTTATTTAGAAAATGAGACAAGTCTTCATAGAATGTTTTGGGGTAGGTGTTTACTTAAGGATGGGGAATTGAGTGGCCTCTCTGAAGATACAGGATTCCTCCTGGTGAAAGGCCCATTTTATTATGACAGGGAAAGGGATTCTGATTGCTGTGTGGGAAAGAGTCCTGACTAATGCTGGGGCTAATTAAGATTGGCTCTAAATTGTATTTTGAATAAGGAGAAATCACAAGAAATGATTATTATTAGGTTATGCAATAATGTGCTTGTTTTGCTTAATATATTAATAAAGAAGGTCTGTGTACCATGAGTTATAATATAGTTATAGTAAAGTCTTGCTACCAATGTCAAATAACAAACATAGTTTTCTTTCATTGAAACCAGCCTGAGAAACTCCCTGAACTAATGCTGACTTCTGTTTCCTCTCCAAACAAATTCATAAAATAGTAAAAGATTCTACATTGTCTTAAGAGTACATCTTTGGAGCATTAGATTCAAAGAATTTTTTAAAGAAGAATATCGAACTATGAATTTGTGAAAGGCTTGTATGAAGCTAGTTGAACTGTTCTGTGTTTGTTTTTTATTATGGGCATTGCAGAACCTTTATTATACCTGATAGTTTGAAAACCTATCAGCAGAACATGATTTCAATAATTTTTAAACTTTTATTGGTGACAGAAACACTGGTCTTTGTTATAGACATATTTTGGGAAACAATGGTGTAGATCTTTCTATCTGCTTCCCAAATTCACACTGGCTTAAATAGAGGCAGCATGGTATCAGGAGATAATTTCAAACCAAGAGAAGCTTCTCTGAGACTTGTCTTCATGAAACTCACAAGATACAAATGCATGCCCTGGCTCAAAATTCACAGAATAACCAAGTGACATGGTTAAATAGTGTTAGCGGTATTAAAATCGTCAAGACAAAATTTGGAAGCAACCTGTACCACTAGTGCATTTGTACATTAGTAAAGGAATTTGAAGTGATTATCCAAGGTCCTCAGGCCAGCCAGACAAGTTCTCACCTGTGGGGCAATTACATTGAGTAGAAACATCCTTTACCTCTTAGCAACTGTACATGGTGAACAGAGAGGACTACACCCAAGAAGACAGAAAACAGCATGATTCTTAGTAGTTAGTGGCCTGTGAGAGGAAACATGAACAGAAAGAGACAAGAGTGATGGAATAAGAAAGAGGCTTTTATAAGATTTCTCAGGGAACACCAAATGAAAAATTCATATTTTGTGAGGCTTAAAATGTTGAGAGTCAATCCCACAGCTCCAAGAGAAGAGCTGTACAAACTCACATATGCCTAGACCAAGTAGTGTCCAGGTATCCAAAACTAAAAACATAAGCAAGAGAAAATCAAATAAAGTCCAGCTTCAGAAACAAAACTGAAAAAATATTAGTTCCTATAATGGCTTTATTGGTCATGTATTATCATTAGCAGTGCCCTCAAACAAAGGGACTGAGGCAAATGAGGTAAGGCAGAAAACTCATGCAAATCAACATTTTTATTTAAATAATTTCCTTTTAGCTTACGGGATTTAAAGTACTGGATAGAATTTCTACTTAAAGATCCACTTGCTATTGATAACATCAATCAAATCAGCAGCAGCAATACCGCCATTGTCACCACCAAAACGACTATCACCACCATATAATACAATAACATTGACAACAGGCAAACTTATTATTATCAACACCATCAGCAGCAGAAGCAGTTTAAGTATCTGGAGCACTGTCAGCAACAACAGCACTTCAGGCTCAGCTCATCCATTCCCCTGCCACCAGGGTCAATTATGTTGCCCGGGTGAGGTGCAGGACGTGCTCACCAGAGTGCTGCAGCTAGCAAGGGGCCAGCTCTGCACAACCCTTGGACATCAACATGGTCCCAGGTGGCAGCCCAGACCAGGGATGTCTGCATGTCCTTTGGTGGTAACATGGGCCATGGATATCAAAACAGACCTCTGCTACTATAGGGTGATGGACCCAGGGGTGTTCATTAGCAGCACGGGCCCAGATATTGCTATGGCCTCAGGTGGCAGTTCAGGTTACTCACACCAGGCTGTTCCTCACCACCCTCTCATCTCCAGTTCAACTTCTACTCACAGTACTCAAACCATTCTGCTTCCCCTTCTCTCTCATCTCTTCACCATATGCTTGCACATAGTAGTAGCACCCAAGGTGGGCAGGCCATACAGATGGGATTCTGGGTGTCTTCCAACCACCCATACTGCAGGTTTCTTTGTGTGGTTCTGGCTTTCATGGAACTTACTATGTAGACCAGGCTGGCCTTTAATTAAGGGATTTGCCTGCCTCTGCCTCCGAGTGCAGGAATTGAAGGTGCACACCTAACTTTGCCCACCAACAGTTTAATCTCTTGAGTTGCTTTTCTCACAGCAACAGGAAAGAAAATCAGACAACCAACAGCATCCAACATCATCAACGTTGCTACCAACAACAACCTCATCCATAGCACCAAAGGCAGCAACCTCATCATTGCCAATGTCACCGATATCATATTCACTCAATATCACCACTACCATCATTACTCTCAATAAGGCCTTCACCTCTGGTGTCATCACCACCAATATTAGCACAACCAACATAATCACCATCAATGTTAATGCCACCAATATCATCACCACCAATAGCGTTAGCATTATCAACCACAACCACCAGTAGGATAACTCAGTCATCAACAAAGCAATACAATCAATCGCAAGATCATCATAACAAAGCAGTGTATCACCAACACACCAGTCAACATCAACATGATCAACAACCAACATCATCAGTCAGAAAACAGTGTAGTCAACAAACTCACCTATGACATTATCAAACAATGCAACATAAACGTAACAACACAATAAAAGAGCATATATGCATAACTAGTGTCAACTTTGTCACTTTCAAAAATTGTACTCACAAGCATTGACTTTTCAATCTTGTCAAATGGAGATAGTGGCCTGAACCAAACTACTTAAGAAATTCTTTTAAATGCAGTGATGACATAAAAGTATGATCCATGGAAAAAATATAAAATAAATTGAGTTTCATTAAAATTAAAAATTCTGCTCTGTAAAATAAATAAATAAATAAATAAATAAAATCTTACCAGAAACATGAAAAGACAAGCTAACCCTGGAGAATGCTGTTGAGTTGAGTGCTACTCTCTTGCTGTAATAGAACGCTGACCATGCAACTTAGGGATGGTAACTGTTCATTTGGCTTATAGGTCACAGTCCATGATCAAAGGAAGCCAGGGCAGGAACTGAAAGCAGTAACCTGAAGCCAAGGCTGAAATAGAGACCATGGAAGGGTACTGCTTCCTGGTTTGCTTCCTGTAGCTTGCTCAGCTACCTTTCTTATGCAGACAAGGCTCACCTGCTCTGGGGTAGTGGTACTGCCCATGATTACCTGGGCCTTTCTACATCAATTAGCAATCAAGTAAATGCCCCACAGACAAATATGTTGGAGGCACTCCCTCAATTGAAGATTCCTTGTCCCTGGTGACTTTGTGTTCAGCAGCAAAAAAACTAACCAGCATAGGATAGGGAGACAATCTTGGCAAAAATATATATGATAATATACTAGTATCTAAAATATACACATAGCACTTACAACTCAACAGACAGAATGCATACCAATCTAATAAAAAGTATCCCCAATGTCTAAACAGATGCCTGACTAGAGAAAATGCACAGATGATTAAAACATGTGTAAATAGACATCATGCTGGAGAATTTCAGGTCGGAGGAGCAGTAAGATCCTATAGAACACTCATAAGAATGGTTTGGATCCAGAACTCTGGCCCAAGCATGGAACAGCCACAGCTCTCACTCACGCTGGTGGGAATGCACACTGTTACAACCACTTTGGAAGAGTTGTTATTTTGTCATCATACAATGTGTATTCTCACTCCAAGATCCATCTTTCCTGGTATTCCCCATGTGAACTGAAAACATAGATCCACAACAAAGTATATGGATGAGTGTTTATCACAGCTTTGCTATAGTTGCCAAGGCTTGGCAGCATCCAAGATACCATTCTGTAAGTAAATGGATCAAGGTACAATGGTTAAAGCCGACAATGGTGCTAGAGAGAAATGAGCTATTACGTCAAGGAACAGACACCATTAATATTGTATTCGATTGTTGTGAGAAGCACTCTGACCAAAAGCAACTAAAGGAGCAAAGAGTATATTTCAACTCACAAGCTACAGTCCATCAATGAAGGAAGCCAGCGCAGAAACTCAAGCAGGAATTTGAAGTAGAAACTATGGAGTAATGTCGCTAGTTCTCTCACAGACCAGTGTTCATCTAGCTTTTTTATACAGCCCAGGACCACCTGCACCAGGGAATGGTGCCGCCCACAGTGGGCTGGCCCTCCTACATCAATAAGCAATCAAGACAATCTTCCACAGCCATGCTCACAAGCCAATCTAATCTGAGTAATTTCCCCAATCGGAGTTCCTTCTCAGGTGACAGATAAAGCTAATTAGGAAAGGAATGGAGGAACAGTATGAATATATTGATAGGAGAAAAAAACATGTATCTGAAAGCACTCCAGACTGCATGTATGTTGCCACTCTATGACATTATGTAAAAGACATAACTGGGATTGGGAATCAGGAAGGATGAGCGGATGGGGCATGGTTGGGTTTTAGGGCAGTAGACATTTGCCAAAAGTTGTAGACATGAAAACACAGAGATTAAATTCTAAAGCAAGCTATGGACTTAATAATATTACAATGTTAGTTTCTCATGCTCCACACTAGTTCATGTTAATAATAGTGGGACTATGGAACAGAATGGGGGGGGAGTGATAACTCCACTTTCTAGTCAATTTTTCTTTAAATCTGAAACTGCTCTAAAAATAAAGTTATTAATTAAAAATAAATAGCACATTCAGGATGTCAAAACGACCCTATTAATTTCCTCACATACCAGAATGTTAGAGTTAGAGGCAATGTTTCAAAAATCATACCACAGCTTTCTAATCCTCTGATACTCTTACACACAATACAAAAGAAAAAAAGTAACAAAGACAGTCACTCTCCAAAGGTTTAATGACTTTAGCATATATCAGCCGTAGGAATGACTTTGCTGACAGTTTCATACATTACATGATTTTGTTGGTGATTATATGAAGAACAGACATACTATGGGTTTAAGTAAAGCCCCCACCCCCATCCTTTGACAAACAATACCTTAAGAGAGTCCTGTACCACCATCTGCAAAGGGGTCCATCATTGAAGGAAGCCAGAGCAGAAAATAGGATGGCTATTTCGGGAACCTTCTGCTATGCCTCAGTCTGCCTTCTCTCATCTCATGTTCTTAGTGCATGTTTGGGGGGTCACACAGTTCTCCAAGTTCATTTGTTGTTTCTCCATCCTACAGAGAAATTCCTGGTGCCCCAAAGGTTGATTTGAGCATGAATCTTGCATCCTCCGCTGGTGAACACCAACCCTCACCTTTGCCCTCTGCTATGGTTCATGACTTGAGCTTCAACCAGAACCTGACAGTTCCTGCCATTCTTTATTCTCCCATGAGTGTGTTACTTTTCACTAGGGAGAATGATAGTAATCTCCTTGTGTGAGCTGGCCCTCCATTCACCCTTCACCAGGCACTTCTTGATTCTCTAGCTCTCTTCCCAGCTCCTTCAGCAGAGGTTCCTCTCAGCACCTACAGAGACTCACAGACAGCACACTCTACCGTCTTGTCCAAGATCATCCGAAGACTACTGTAGCACAACGCTCCCAAACTCTGAAGCTTGTTACTGCTTGCTAGTTTGCAATCACTCCTGCAGTTCTAGACATTCCTGACTTATGCCTTTCCAACCTATAACTTTGGGGGACTAAGATGATACAAAACCATATGTACTTAATCAGAAACCACACTTCAAATTTTGAACTTCAGTGTTTTTCTGAGCTGGGAAATGCAGCATCACCCTCTCTCTGGTTGCTCACAATGGCAGCAAACTGGGGGCTCCCAGTCAGTCCCCTGTTCATGAGTGTGAACACCCGACACTGCGGAGTTCTGTGAAGGTTAGTGCCTCAAGTGTATCATACCTGTTTATGCCGTTGATGTTTTACTTCCCTTGGGTTTCTCAGAGTGTGACCTCATCAGAAACTGAGATCCATCTCCAATGTCATGACAAGTTTCCTAGAAGAATGTTTCCATTTCTGCCCCTCGTGGTATTTTCAGGTAATTGATAGTACTTGTTATCTCCAGAATGTGTTTACCGCTACCTGATTCATGGCTCTTCAACCTTCAGCTTGATGTACAGGTGCCCATCAGTTTCTGTACATCAACCTTGACTCTTTGTCTATGCTCCCCACATTCCATACACATATCAGCCTGTGAATTTCTACTTTTAAATGCTTGCTGGCTGCTCTCTACCCCCAGGATATATTCTAACTTCCTTAGAAAATTATACTAACCTTTCCATGGCTCACTCTCTGCCTGTGTGACCTATCTAAGTAAGTGAAATTTAAATTGGCAGCACACACCAAATACAGATAAGACCCTTTAGAAACTGAGTGAGTCGTGAAAAAGGGCCAAAGATCTGCAGATGACTCTGGAGTCCAGTGTTCAGGGACATGTCAGACATCATGGAATGATGGAAACATAATATACACCCACCCTCCATTACTTGCCACAATGGAAAGGAAACTTACCTTTTATAGCCCATCTGAAGGTCAGCCTTTAGCCTGATTGGCTATGGAAGAAGGAGACCATCAAAAAATGGATACCTAAGGATTTACAGGAGGTGGTGAGCCCTCAGGCCAGACATCCAGACCATCAAAGAAAACTGGAAAATTAGTGGTATGTTCTATGAACAGCATATAAAAGATGCCCTCAGAGGACAGTTCCTGAGGGAGCCCAGGCCCCAGGTCCACCAACTAATGGAATCTGTGACAAAGAGGATAGAACATGTAGGGTATGTTGCCTGCAACCTTCCACTGAAGCAGTCAAGGGTAGAGAGGATGGAGAATATGAGTCATCCCATCTCCCATGGAATCTCACTGAAAAAGTCCATAGCAGAGGTACCACAATGTTTTGCAGAATGAGATGTGATGCTCTTAGGTTCAAGCCTTCATCTCCTTTCCTAGTCTCCAGGTTCGTTTTCACTCACTGGCTTGCTTTCCAAGTCTGCATAGGCCCTCTGGTCTCAGAACTCCTTCCCTGTCAGTCAATTGCATCTCCCTTTCAGCCTGAGCTGACAAATGACTGCTGTTGAAAACTCCCCCACTTCCATTTTACATGCTTACATGGCAGACAATGGAGCCTGGCAGACACTGGAACCAAATATTGTTTTGCCTACAAATCTCTTCAGTGGCTTTAGAACTAACACCACTGAGTCTTGGTCATCCTCCTTACACTGACTGATGGCCAGTCCCTTTAACCACTGAGCACAGTATCAGATGTTCTGAAGGAGCTTTGAAGGGAAGGTTTTCCATCAGAAGGCTGAAGCTAGCACCAAGGTTTCACATTTATCAAGTACATGTGTCACACTTGACACAAAATCCATCAAAAATTTTCCCTCTCATGCCACACATTTGGGAACTTGCAAATAGATAATTGTTTAGGTTGCTTTCTTGACATCTCCTCAGGTACTTTCTGTTCTATCTCCTAGAACCAGTTGGCAATCCTGGTGAGGATGTACCACAAGAATAATAATAACAAGGCTTCCTACATTCTGCTCAACAGGGAGAGAAAACAGTCTACACAAGGTCCCAACTATTCTGGGATGCCTAGATGGTACCTGTGATAGTTTATATATGCTCTGCCCAGGGAGTGGCACTATAATAAGGTGTGGTTCTGTTGGAGTAGGTGTAGCCTTGTTGGAGTAGGTGTGTCACTGTGGGTATGGGCTTTAAGACCCTCATCATAGCTGCCTGGAAGTCAGTATTCTGCTAGCAACCTTCAGATGAAGGTGTAGAGCTCTCATCTCCTCTGTACCATGCCTGCCTAGCTGCTGCCATGTTCCTGCCTCGATGATAATGAACTGAACCTCTGAACCTGTAAGCCATCCCCAATTAAATGTTGTCCTTTATAAGACTTGCATTGGTCATGGTGTCTGTTCACAGCAGTAACACCCTAACTAAGACAGAATCACATCTGCTCTATGATGTGGTAGGCAGAATCATGGTGGTATGGGGCTGATCAGGGCTTATGTCAGGTGTAGGGAACTGTCCTTAGCCCTGGGCTACACAAGAATGAATCAAATCTGGGAATCTTTGGTTTTCAGTTAGGTTTCCTTTCATCTGCATAGTCAAAGATTGGAACTATGGGAGCACAGCTAATGTACAGGCTGATTTCTGTAAGGAGCTCACAGAGAAAACCCAGCCCTGGAATGGTGTGGATCAGCATGCATCCCACTGGCTGTGGCTCACCAGGCGTCCCATGCTCAGGCTCCACTGTGTTTCCATCCTGCTCATGGACACAGGCTGTCTGATGCTCCTCACATATTCTTTTTAGAGTTGAGAATGGCAGAGATGTGACAGCCACCCATATATGAACACCGTTTATGTCAAAGGACCACACTGAGTCAAGAGGTGAGCTAACTAAAGGAAAGCCAGTAGCAGAGATGAACAGGCTTGCCCCGCCTCCCCCCTTCTTAGCCCCACTGACCTGGCCACATGTGATAAAGCTGCAATTCTTTTTACTGCAGGGAAACTGCTTCCTTTTAGGGGAAGTTTGCCTGTGGCAATTTCAAAATAAAATCTTGTATTTTTTTTCCCACAGAAAACTAATCAAAAAGTAATACCTGTAACTCTCTTATTTCCATCTTTGGGGGAAAGAAACTACCAGAGAATCTTGATCTGTGCTATAAGGAAGAGATTTAAACATTTCAATTGGGTTGGATGCATTTCTATGTAAACTTTGTGCCTGGTGTGAGGAGCGAGGCAAACACAAGTAAGAAGAGGCCTGATGCTCACCAGAGTCCGCAGGCCACAGGGGCGGAGCTGTCATTGGCAGTACGCTGGCCCTTAGCATCTTACACGTGCCAGAGTTCAGGGTCATTTCATTAAGGAAATCTCAGTGCTTGTCAGTGCTTTTGCATGTCTTGTAGCAGGAAGACACAACATTTCTTCTTCTTTTTTTTTAATCCTGGCTATTTTTCTGCCTTAACTGGACTCTACCTGCTTCATGTGATTGCTTCCTGGTTATATGTACACACTTATATACAAACACAATAGAATACTTACACTGATATTAGACCCACGTGTAGTCACACATATTAGACACACACACTCCAACAAGCTTGGCACCATATATGTGTCAACAGAGGTTGAGAAAGATAACTGTGGTGGCAGTAAACATTCAAGCACATGGGTAGTCCAGTGTCTGAAGTCTGTTGACTGTTGACCCATTCCCAGCTTCTGGTACAGCCCTTGATGCTTCAGCTTTCTCTTCACTAACCCCATATCCCACCTCCATCAACTCCACACAATCCTTTAGTTCATTCACAAGCATTCCTGCTATCTCTAAGATATATAAAATGTGGTTCTAGATTTCTCTTTGATAAAGTATGCATTGAGCACAATGAAGGCCCAGTCTACTTATTGGGCATCACTGACATAAAGATCAGTAAGAGCAGTCATTCCCCATACCAAAGGCAGACAGAATAGTTACCAGAGAGTAGAGCCTCTGAATCAAAGAACTCCACAGTGAAAGTAAAAGTCTGCTTGCTGTTTGGCGTATGAACGGTATGTGTGATCCAGAAAGAATACAATGGGATTGTTTGTCAGGAAAGACTTCCATAAGAGTGTGATAATGGTATGTGACAAGGTCTAGAGCAGTAGTTCTCAATCTGTGGGTCACAACTCCTTTGGAGGCCATTTACTGGGGTTGCCTAAGACCATCAAAACCCACAGATGTCTAACTCTACTATGATTCATAACAATAGCAAAATTACAGTTATGATGTAGCAACAAAAATAATTTTATGGTTGGTGGTCATCACAACATGAGGAACTGTAGTAAAGGGATATAGCTTTAAAAAGGTTTAAAACCAATGGTCCAGAAAGTGTGGAAAAGAAGTCAGGAAAGAG
This sequence comes from Mus minutoides, assembly GCA_902729485.2. Taxonomy (NCBI): domain Eukaryota; kingdom Metazoa; phylum Chordata; class Mammalia; order Rodentia; family Muridae; genus Mus; species Mus minutoides. Next base: position 681,225 of record LR749548.1, read on the forward strand.
ATGACAGATAAAGGGACCAATATGTAGAACCTGTGTCTAGAGAAGTTACAACTGCCAAAAGGCAGGACAGACTGTACATGACTAGGTGTTGCTCAATGCTCCATCAGCTTAGAAGATGGGTGTGACTAGTTCTATGTGCTGACCAGACTTCATCCCAGAGGAACCATGGGAGCATTCCAGAGTGAGCAGCAGAATCTCAGGGTGACCAAAGGATCACTCATGTAGCTTGATAGAGAGTGCCCCAGTAGATGGAGAATCAGACACCCACCAGGGCGTGACAACAGCTGTCCAATCAGGAAACCATCTCAAAACCTCGTATCAGCAAAGTCATAGACGGTGCTCAGCAACCTGGAAGACTGGGCAAGTGCAGTGAAAAATCACACTGAGAGTCCCCTATTTCCACAACACAATGGCTCCACGCAGAAAATGCTGACCCACACAAAGCCTCTGAGATGTGGCTGCCATCTGACCTCTATGATGGTGAGAATGGAACACAGCTCAACCAGCCTGGAAAACGGTTTGACCACTGCACATGAATATAAAGCCCTGACTGTGCCAGGCTGTGTCTGTTCTCTGTGCCCCACTTCTCATCACACTTGGGGCTTCAAACTCCTCTTCACTCTTCTCTTGGTCCCACAGATAATAGCTACTTTTTCTTTCAAGCAAGCACAACATAAGCATTGTATATAGTTCCCACGTTAGACAGGTGGGGCAAAGTGCACTGTTTGAACTGTTCCAAGGATCTTCTGGGAAAGTCTAAGGAACTTTGAATGAGAATGGTTTCCAAGGTTCATATGTTTGAATACTTGGTCCCCAGTTGGTGGAACTATTTAGGAAAGATAAGTAGGTGTGGCTTTTATTGGAGTAGGTGTGTCACTGCGGGTGGGCTTTGGGGGTCTCAAAAGACATGTGCCATCCCTAGTGTCTCTCTTCTCTCCTTCCAACTTATGGATCAAGATATGAGCTCTTTGCTGTTCCAGGCACCCTGGAACTGTTCTATTATCATGGACTCTAGCCCCTTGAAACTGTATGGCAACTAAATACTTTCTTGTCTAAGTTGTCTTGATCACAGCAGCAGAACAGTAGCTAAGACGGGCATTAAAGCACTCCATGGTGTTAGGGGTGAGAGAGGGTGTATCTCACATCTTTTTCTACCACTGACTCCTGATAGTTTTGCACCCAAATCTACGAAATGAGGAAATCAGGTCAGAAGCTAAGGAGGAGTTCATCATACGTTTGGTTTGTATTTCAAAAGCTGAAGCTATTGGGAAGATTTAAGAAGCTCCTCTGAGAAAGCACTGCGGAAAATTGCCTTGGCAAAACTCAAAATGGCTATAGTTTTTCTTCTTTCATCGTCGCCATGTATTTGTACATGTGTGTGCATATGTGTGTGTATTTGTACATATAACCACATCTGTCTACATACATATGTTCATATCTTTATGTGTGGGAGCGGAGTGTGGAGACCAGAAGTTGATGCCTGGAGCCTTTCTGCATCTCTTTGGCTATTGAGGCAGAGCCTTTCTCTGAACCTAGAGTTCCCTGATTTATATAGTCTGCCTAGCCACCTTGCTCTGAGGATCCCCTGCCTTGCCTTCCAAGCAGTAGGAGCGACCATGTCCCCTTCTTGGAAGGTCAGAGGAGGACGGGGTTATGTTAATCCTGGAGGGTACTCTGATGGCGGGATAATGCAGTGGTAGGTATTGTTTATGTCCATCGCTCTGATCATAAAAATGACACCATTTGGGTTTTTTTTAGTTTTAAAAATAAGCCCAAATAACTTTTGTACATTTTTATTGGTGAGGTGATAGGAAAAATTACTAGTTACTGATAAATAAGAATCTGGTCACAGCCTTGTGTTTAATTTCAGAAATAAATAATTAAAACTTAACTCAAGTCTGTTAAATTGGGCTCACGTTTAAAAAAATTCAAGCCCATTATTCTTAAAATCGAGGGTGGATTTGCTTAATTTACAATTTCTACCATGTAATAATTTTGCAACATTTATATTAAGCCTTATACAACTTCAAGATGAATGTTAAAAATTAATTTTTAAAGCAGGGACTAGACCACACTGAGCTCTCCTCAATATCCCTGCTAATTGCCATTCTTTCAGCCTGAGCTATTTCCTATCTCATTACTTGCTCCTTGGTTCATAATTTCCTCATTTGCATTAGATTCCTTTTTTTCTACGTCCCTTTCCCCCTCTTTCCAGCAATTGTTTATAATGTACAAAATACACTCTAATGCATTGCATCACACATTTGTTTTTTTAAAAAAATGCACAAGTCCTGCGGATTCTAGATGGCAGGTAGTATTGTCGAAAAATAACCATAATGAACATGATTAATGCCTAACAGAGAAACCCAAAATATTATGTAACACAAAGGAAAGTCCAAAAGGAAAGCCACTGTGTCTCAAGCTGGAGCCTGGCGACCCTTGCTGAACTGCTCGGTCTGTATTCTCTTTTCCACTATTTACCAATGCCTTTCATTGAGTAGCAACCCAAGCACAACCCGGACCTCAGGAAAGGTGAGCATGGGCTGGAGAAATGGCTCAGCAGTAGAAGGGCTTGCTATATATTGCCTATTTAAGGCATATGGTCATAGCTGGTGTCTGTAATTAGAAGAAAGACAGAGGAATCCCAAGAACAAGCAGGCCAGACACGCTATAACAGGTAAATTCTGGGTTCAATTGAGAGTCCCTGCCTCAATGACTAAGGTGGAGAGTGACACAGAATGGCTCTCAGGCCTCTGTTCATGTACAAATGAATGTGTACCCATCCACATATATGCACACACAAACACATATACAAACACACACTCCACATGCATACTTATGAGATAAATGTTAGTCTCTCTCCTACATCAACAAAACTCAACCTTACTAAAATTGTTCCTGTTCTGTTTTTTTTTTTTAAGTAGTTGCACTTCTTAGAGTTAAGAGCAAACCTTTCATAAAGTACACCAGTAATTGAGGCAATAGATATTTAGTGTCATATTAGATATTTCTGTGTATGTGCGTATGAATGGTCATTTGGCTTGGACACATGTGCGTGGGTAGATATTTGGGTGGTGAGAGTTAGAGATCAAGCTTGCATCATTCCTCAGGAGCTGCGTTGTTTATTTGAGACGGAGTCTCTCACTGGGAACTAGCACTCTCTAGTTCCCTAGGACTCTTCCTGTCTCTCTACCTCTCTAGCACTGGGGTTAAAAATACATGTCACCACTCCCAGATTTTTAGGTGGATGCTGTGGATTAAGCTTAGGTCCTGGTGAGGCACGCATTTCCCAACTGAGCCATCTTCCCAGCCCCTTCTGTAATTCTCAACACACTTACTTGCCCTCGTACAGTTGCTTCTAAATCAGAAGACAGACGGGAGTGGGAAGCTGAATAACCTTTATCACAGACAGACATAGAGGCAGAAATGTCAGTGACCTCTGGGTTTGCGCAGTAAGAATGGGTGGCAGAGAAGTCTGAGTCCCTTGCCAAATCACAGGGTATATTACCCCCTCTCCCCGCACCGCTTTTGTAGAGGTCTAGGCTTGAGACCATTATTCTGTTCATGCTGGATTGAGCTGGTTTCACAAAGCTCAGGAGAATTCGTCCTGGGCTGGGGACAGGAACTATAAGAAACTGCAGAGCACCAGGGCAGCCTCTCTCAGAATAGTGTCTACAGGAGCAGAAAGGAAGGCGGAGCCACTGCAAAGAGGTTGAAAGCTAGAGGGTGATAGATGCTCTTTGGCTTGGCCTTGGAGGTTGGGGTGCTCCGGGGTCAGCCTGTGACAGGCAACATTCCCCTCCATCATCACCACCTGCGAGCGCACAGAATGCTCGATTGGCCTCCCTGCCTGTCAGTGATAGAATCTATCGATGTGCAGACAGCCTGTGGGAGGAGGAGATGCTGAAGCTGCAGTTTGAAGACCATTTCCATAACTTTTGAGAGAACTGGCAGGTCGGAAATGAGTCGATAGTTCAGATAGATTGTCAGGTAATAAGGAAAGTCGTTAGAACAGGGGAATGACGGCAGCTGCTTTAAATTGAACAGGAATCCAGCCAGATGTCACAGCGCGGAGCCGAGCTGCTGGCTGAAGAGCGGGCCCATCTTCTGTACCTTCCGGAAGGAGTCACATGGGCCGGGAGTTCAAACAACAGGCTGGCAGCTGCAGTTCCCAAATTACCTTCATCTCTTATGTGGAGCCTCCGAAGTGAAGTGAAGAAAGACAGATGGATTTCCCGTTCAGAGAGTCACCATCTTGGAATAAAAGACCAGTGGCCGGGGCTCAAGAGCCTCAATTACGTTTGAATTGAACTGGAAACATAGGTGTGTCAAGAGTGCAAGGGGCTGTGCAGCATTCACTCTGTTGCACAAATGACTTACACTTATCACACTTATCCTCCCAGCTATTTAGTTCCATGAGTTTCATGCAGCCTCAGGCCCAGGTCCCGCCAGCTTAGACAGCCAAGGCTCCTAATGGTGTGGAGAACGAGAAGGATCTCTCATCAGACTGGCTGTATATGTCTACCCCTGGAACGTTTCTGGAGAGATTCCCAGAAAGGGCACAAGCACACAGAAAGGGCTGCAGCAATCTCCTCCCAAGCTGCTGGAGTCAGGTGACTCTTCCGCCATGCACTTAGAGTAGCCACTAAGTACCTACGCATCACACAGACTTGCAGACTGGCAGGTGTGCTGGCCTGTGTACAGCCACATCAGAGACATCAATGTGGATGTCAAGAGCAAATGGAGAGCGGGCTTTCCCCACTCCCGTTCTTTGCTGCGGCTCTCTCTTTTCCCACAAGGCCCAGGTCAAACAGACACCCTTCCTGTGTACAGCTCTCCCTCCGTCATTCCCCACCCACACTCTATTGATCTGCCTTGCATTTAGTGCCTTCATTTCATAATCCATTATGGCCGGCTGCCCATGTGGGCTTTACCAAGTGAGTTACAAGCATGCACTAGGTTTCATTTATTTAGTAGAGTTAGTGCACATAATCACTGGCTTAGCCTCTTCCCAGCAGGTAGGTCAAGGATACTTAAAGGACAGAACATCAAGTGTGTTGCAGATGTGGAGTGGAAAGGATGGAAGTATATACCTGGGGCGAGCCTTCAGATTTGCAGGGGCACCAAGAAGATATACCCAAAATCCCAAGGGTTCCCATGGCTTACGGGCATTCCCAGCTGCTATTGATGGCCAAGTCAAAAACAAGTGCAGCGTGCAAAGCCTGGGTGAGAGGGCTGTCTGCAAGGTCGGGATCAAGGACAAGTTTATTCTGCTTAGTATAGACATGTAGTCTATACTATACTTCTTCAGAACAGTTTCTTCTCAGAAACCCCAGCCCCTCTTGGCTTTAAGGATAATTCTGTATGGGCCGCTTGAAATAATTCACTGTCTTCTCCTGGAATTCTCAGCACTCGTGTCCTATATCACACTAAAATTTCCAGCTGCATAGCACAATACACATCAGTGTACTTGGGGAACACAGCCCTTCTGCTTCTGCTTCCACACAAGCCCATCTCCCAAGCTTAACCCACTCATGTCTCTGGTCCTCTAGGTATGAATCTTGGGGAGTGTCACCTTTACTCCAGGTCGGGTCTGAATCATTGCTCAATTTATGTCTCTCATGCTTACATGTTAACCATCACAGATATGAGAATAATCTCCATGAGGCTCAGTTCTCTTTGCCCAGACTCTATAATGGCTTTCAAAATAACTTCAGTTCTTTTCCTTGATGTTTTGTGAAGTCTAGGTGAGGGTGCTTCCATTTTCTTCATTTTTCAGAGAATGCTCCACCTTCTTTCTCAGTCCCACCCAGTTTACCCGTCCCAGCACATCTCAGTATGGACTCAATATGGGCTCAGAGCCTTGACTCAGGTAATGGCTGCAAAGCTGCCAGCCACTAGGCTGAGTTCTATAGAAGAACAAAATAGACAGGACAGACATATAGACAGGATGATAGATGGATAGATAGATAGATAGATAGATAGATAGATAGATAGATAGATAGAATTTTAAACGGGACTTATTGGATTATCTTGTATGATAGGAGCTACATATCAAATAATTGCAATTCTGAGGCTGAGATCCCTGTAAGCTACTCAATCTGATAAACTGAATGGCTCTGCAGTCCCAGTCAGGAAGCTGTTTATATAGTCACTAATACTGGATAATCACATCCATGTTGGAAGATCAAAGAAGCTGACATCAGCAGCAGACACACACTCGGGAAGAAGTGAAGGCAGGCAGGCAACCTTGCATTTCCTTAGACTTCTTTATATTTGGGCCACACATGGGAAGGTGCTACCAAATTTTAAGAATAAGCCTTTCCTCCCGATAGACACACACACAGTGTATTCCCAGGTGAGCCAGTCCCATGAAGTTGGCAATCAGGACTGCTGCTCATCCTCTCTTTGTAAATTCGGTCTTTTGAGTGTCAGCTCAGGTTCTGTGTTCAAGAGGAGCTATTTCCTAAAGGGATCTTCTCTTCCCAGTTGTAAACTCAGGGCTCAGAGTCAAAAGGACTCCATTTATGAAGTGTTTATTTCATGCGGTGATCACATTTGACACTTAATTGTTAATTATCATCTATGGACACTCCTCTGCTAGGCCTCAGGAGAAAGGATCCTAGTGTTTATGATCTCTTAGACTAAACGCAGAGCTGCGGAAAGTCTGTTGACTGCATTCAGAAATGCCTTGGAGTTTTGAATTCCCTGTAGCTGTTAGAGCAAGGAAAGGGTATAGGCTTTGCTTCTGAAGTAGTTACATAGGACCCCACTGCTTTTTACACACACACACACACACACACACACACACACACACACACACACACGAGAGAGAGAGAGAGAGAGAGAGAGAGAGGGTTGTGAAGAGAGGGAGAGAAAGGGGGGAGGAGAAAGGGAGGCGGTGGGGGAGGGAAGGGGGAGGAAGAAGCTGCTGGAAACGAATAGAAGGTATACTCACGACCTGAAAGCATCAGGAGAAACATGAACATCTCTGTGATCCATGAATAACCTAGTCTGTGTGGCTCAAGGGCATTTCCTCCTCAGGGTTAGTCTCCTTAGGATTCTGTGTACCTGCTTGATCTAAATGTGCCTGAGCACACACTGAAAGAGTCACATGCACTCCTCCGCCTATCAGCTGTGTGTTTGAGGTTCCTCTTCATTGGCCAATGTTCCCCAGATCTGGACAGAATCTTCAGGAAAGTAGACAAAAGCTGGCCTGCTTTACAGTCTGAATGTTTGAAATGAAAGCCAGCTAATTCTAGATAGAATGAAAGGTTTATAATGTTCCAGATCACAATCATCTAATATTCACTTAACACTGTAGCTAGTAGGTACATACAGGAAGATCTCATTTGGACTGGGTTTATGCTAAGAACACCCTCTACCCTCAACATCACATACACACAGACTAGCAGTCCTGTGTTTTAGAAGGCTAGTTGATTTTACTACCTGGGTAAAGGTAGAGGTTTGCTGGTGATCCCAGCCTGTGTAATCAGAGACTTCTTTCCTACTATTCATAATGGCTTCTTCAGGAATTGTCTTGTAACCTGCTTCCATCCTGCAAGGTGCTCTCTAGTGCTCTATGGGTTTTTGTTGGAACTGTTGAGACGGAGATGCTGAGCCCTGGATGTAGGAGTGAGCTGACCCTGGTCCTGCTACGAGCTACCATGAGGACAGATGAATGAGTCTGTTTGTCCCTGGAGATATAGCCCTAATAAAATGGAAGTCTGTTCTATAAGGGTGGAGTGTAATTCCTTTTAGCTAGTAAAATTTCTTTATGTCTAATTTGACACATAAATTGTATAGACCAAGAAAAATGCACCCATGTGAGTGCATAGTTTAATACATTTTGGCAAATGTATGCAATCATGGGGACATCACTATATCAGAGTTCTAGAATGTATCTGCCCATCACAGGAGTTCCCTTTTACCCACTCCTGGCCAGTTTCCACACTTGCTCATGGTTCGGGGAGGCCACTACTGGCATTCCACTGCTTTTGTATGAGTTCTCTAGAATTCCATAGATATGGAATTACAGGTTAGGAGATCCTTTGGGCCTGATGTAGAATGATGACATAAGATGTACTCACATACTCATGTGAATCAACAGTCAACTCTTCTTCAGAACCAAATGCAGTTTCATGGAGTGAGTATGTTGTATCCATGCATTCATGACATGGATACTTGGCTATGATTCAAGTCAATGTGAATGCTGGCATTCTGGGTCTTTTGAGACATGCCTGAATGTCTCCTCATTCCTGGATGGACATTCAGTAGGTATGTCCTGAACATGGAAGATACTGTAGACTGATTTGCTAGGTAGCCATCTGTGTATGTTTGCCTCCTCACTAGTAATGCAGGTTTTCTGATTCTTCAAGTCTTTGCTTACAGTTGGAATTTGGTTTTAAATTTCAGCCATTCCTGGGTGTATGTCCATACAGTTCTGTCTTCCTGACCAGGTACCTGAGCAAACTCTCCCCATCCTATCTGGCTTTTGTTCTGCTTTGGTTTTGGTTTTTTTTGTGTGTGAAAGGAAGTTCAAAGTATATGTTCCACGTTTGTACCTACTTCTTTTTAATAACATTGTTATTCTTTGAACATTCATACATACATACAATACTATATTGATCACATCCATCCACTACTAGTTCTCTTCAGTGCCCCCCATACACTTTACTCCACATCCCTCCCAGCTTCATGTACTCTCTCTCTCTTTCTCCCTCTGTGTGTGTGTGTATATGTGTGTGTATATATATATATATATATATATATATATATATATATATATATATATATGTGTGTGTGTGTGTATAGATATGTGTATATATATACATACATACATATATATATGTATATATATACACACACACATATATATACAAATATATATGCCTGTATATAGGTATGTATATTATGTGTATGTGTATATATGTATGCATATGTATATATGCATGTTTATTAAAGCTGCTCACAAGTGAGCAAATTCACGGGCCCCCAGGCCAGAGAAGTAGCCATGGGAAAGGAGACAGAGGGGAAGAGGGAGAGAAAGAAAGTGGTTGCATGCAGAGAGAGGGAGAAGGAGAAAGAAAAAGACCATGTCCTTTTTTAAAAACTTGTTTTCTGTTATTACTCTACCTGTGGGTCCAGTCAGTGATGCCCATGTGCACACAGGTGTGTGATCATTCACCAAGGCATGGGCTACTCCCTAGTGGCCATCTCCCGTGAGGAGGGTGACTCTTCCTCTCAGCAGTCATCAGCAGCCAATAGATCCTCAGATGTGGGGGAGGGGGATCCTCAGGAGCCCCTCCCCCATCCATCTTGGCCTTTGAAAAATTCTTAATTTAATTTATTTGTATTGTGTGAATTGGGGAAAATACTCATATATTCGACTGCAAATATTTTTCTTGTAGGCGGCAGATTGCACTCCCACTTCATGGTAGAGTTTATTGAAAAGATGGTCCAGTCAGCCAAGCTTTCTCTTTGTGACTCAAGCTTTTCGTGTCTTATTTGAGAAACATTTGCCTATCACACTACAGACTTGTTCTCATGTTACCTGCTATAATATTTGTAGTTACAGCTATGAAGTTAAGACCTCTGATCCATTTGAAGCAACTTCTGTGAGCTGTATAAGGAGAAGATCAGGACTCTCTCTCTCTCTCTCTCTCTCTCTCTCTCTCTCTCTCTGTGTGTGTGTGTGTGTGTGTGTGTGTGTGTGTGTGTGTGTGTGTGTGAAATCAGGATATTTTAGCACCATTTATTATAAAGATAGTCATTTTCTTTGAAAATAACCAAGCAGTCTGCTTTTTAAAAAATTAAACAGAAGTCATGTCTGACTCATTTCTAGATCCTGTTTATTTTCTGTTAAACTTGAACCTGTCCTCCTGTGGCACCTGCCTGTGCAAAGCAGAATACAGATGCCTTAGATTCAGACAGTGCAAGCTCTATGACTTTGGTCACTTTTAAATGAGTGCTATTCCTATTTTTCATTGTCATATACATTTTAGAATAATTTCATGTTTTTTTTCAAAAATCTAGACTGTCTTATTAAAATTATCCATTTAGGAGATATTTTCATCTTATAACAGGGAGTCTTCCAACTGGTTGATACAATGTGTCTGTTTCATCATATTTTCCTTCCTTTACTTAATAGCATACAATGTATATATTTTAGTAGATATTTCGCAGGATTTTTTATTAGGAAATGTTAATGCTGTTACAAATAGTTGACTATTAATATATAAAAGTGAAATAGGGTTTTGTATATTCATGAAATGTCCTGAAAACTTGAAAATTCACACACATAGTACAATATATATTTTGTGTTTTGCTTTGGATTTTCTCTGTATTCTTTCATATCACCTATCACAGTCTTTTCTTAAGTGTTTTAGAATTCCATGTCATATTTCCATTATGAACTCTCACACAATGGCGAGCGAGAATGATGGTTTTCCATGTTCTTGGTAAAGAGGACATATGCTGCTGCTGCTGTTCACAGTTTTCAAGGTTCCGGCTGGCTTCCTGGTGCCTTGGGTCTGGAGGAAGAGACTAATTCCTGTGACGCCTCAATTTTTCTAAATGGACACAGTATCAGACTGTTCTCTAGATTGTTTCTCTTGACTGACAGGCTGTTAGCATACCTCTCAGTCCTTTTCAGAGAACCTCCATTGTGCCCTGAACAGTGGATAGCCCAGAAACCCAGAACTGGCCAATATACAGAGACTATGCTCTCTGGGGGTGCGCATCCATAAATGAGATACGAATATCACACCCTTTCCCCTCTGAGGCTCAGAGAGAGGGCCAGAAAGACTGTAAGAGCCAGAGCTCTGGAGTCACTAGAGAGAGATGGTGTTTTCTGGGTATGGTAGGACAGAGGACTGCCGCATGCATGACCTCACAGCCCCTCTGTTGCCTGCACATTATCAGTCCAGACAACATTCTAGCATCAAGTAGGAAAGAATCATGAATCCCACCCATGACTGGACTGAGGAGCTACTGACAGTTGGTAGCTTCTAAGGAAAAGGGTTCGTTTTCTTTAGAGGTGTGGACCCTTGGAGGTCGGCTGTGGTCCAGGGAATGGCTCCATCCCATGGACAAATGGGCAGCACAAATCAGACTCAGTGGGTTATAAGCAAAAATTAAGAGGACATGAAGTTGGGAGGAGAGTGGAGGGGCAGAGCATGGATCCTGGAGGAGTTAAGGTGATTATGAGCAAAATCCATTGTATCCATATGAATCTATCAAAGAATGAATAAAGACATTGCATAAAGGAGACTCAGTGCCTCCCTTTATCAAGCACTGTCTCTGGATCTGTGGAGACAGCTTGATGTTTCATTGTAGAAATATAGCACCCATTTCACTGACCTCCAGACAGTAACTGAGTCCTGCTCTGTGCCATCGGTTCAGCCTCATATTCATACAGTCTTCTCCACACATCACACTGATTGGCACGTGGCTTGATAGAGCTGTTCACAGACATGGTTTGGAGACCCAGCAGCCTGCAGTCCTCTTAGGGCTCATCTTCCTTTGGTAACAGAGGTAACACTGGCCTCCAAAGTATACTGCAAAGTGTTTCTTTACTTTTCTGTGTTCGTAAGGTGTTTCCTTATTGCATGGGAAAACCCACCAGTTGCCCCATTTAGGCCTAAAGTGTGTGTGTGTGTGTGTGTGTGTGTGTGTGTGTGTGTGTGTGTGTAGACATAGATCAATGAAATTTTCTTTAAGTCAATGTTTATAATTTATAACTTCCTTTTGTGTGTGTTGGTAATATGTATACATATGCTCAAGTGTGTGTGTGTGTGTGTGTGTGTGTGTGTGTGTGTGTGTGTGTGTGTGAAGGCTGGAGATCAACCTCAGTGGCTGTTCCTGATGCGTCACCCAACTTTTTTCTTTTTTTAGAGACAAGGTTTCTCAGTAGCCTGGAACTGATCAAGTAGGCTAGCCCACTGCTCAGTGAGTACCACAAAACTGCCTATCTCTGTCTCTGTAATGAAAGATTTCCAGTGCAGGGTCTCTCTCTCTCTCTCTCTCTCTCTCTCTCTCTCTCTCTCTCTCTCTCCACACACACACACACACACACACACACACACACACACACAAGAATATATAGTCTAGGTTCTGGGGATTGAACTTAAGCCTTTACACAGGCAAGGCAAGCACTTCACTGAGCTATTTGCCCAGCCCCTATAATTTATAATTTTCAAAGAATTTTTAAAACTTGCAGCCATTATAATCTAATATTTTATTTTTTAATGTCCATGTGACTTATACTATTGGCTGATATAATGTAATTTTCTCTTTTAAGATAGTCTGAAAACCTTTGATTTCTACTAATAAAAGGGTCAGAAAACATGTTTTATACAGTTCTTAGAAGATATTTATGTTTCACAGGCCATCTACAACTCCAGCTGAACCTCCTTCCTTGATTTTTCTATTCCACCATCATCATCGTCGTCGTCATCATCATCATCGTCATCGTCATTATCATCGATGTCTTTCTGCTCAGCCTCCTCTTCTTACATTTTCCATATATAAAACACCCTCAGTTCACAGAGCATTTGTAAGCAAACTACATCTATATTTCCCACTGGGCCCAAGCCTGACGACTGGTTTAAAGTTAGTCTCTACTAGTCTAAAACAGCCATCATGCAACTGGCTAGAGTTCTGACCTTGTCTTTGCTTTGGGCTGATCTCATCCCATTTTGTTCCTGTTTCTCAGTGATTGTTTTATATTTCTGGATTTTCTTGTATCATTTTAACTAAAACAGCTAGTTATTTTTTTCTTGTGCTGTGCTGTGTAGGTCACATACTATTTAACTCCAAGCTAATACCACATACAATCAATAGACTTAAAAACATTGCATCAGCTGTGAGGCTGAAATAGGAAGATCATGAGTTCCAGACTAGCCCATGCTCTAAAGCAAGACTTGATATCAAACCTAACACAAACAAACAAAGGGCTCAAATAACAAAAATCTCCACATCAAAAAGTCTCGGTTTCCTCATCTTCCTCTTTTAATTTCCAATGTATTGATATGTACGGCTCACCCTGAATGTGTTAGAAATTCTACGTTCAGTATCCACATGCCTTTTTTTTGTTTTTTTTTTTTTGTTTTTTTGTTTTTTGTTTTTTTTCAAGGCAGGGTTTCTCTGCGTAGCTCTGGCTGTCCTGGAACTCACTTTGTAGACCAGGCCAACCACAGATTCAAGCATATAGTAAGGGGATCCTTTATTTTACAGTAACAGAAATACAGTCTCTCACATCCACTGCACATTTTTCATTTGCTGTATCCTACACCACTTTCATGGCTATGGGGTTTCTTATGAAATGTTAACCTGAATGGCATCTCTTGATATTTTTTATAGTGCAATTCTCCTAGCAAAAAGAAAAAAAAAATCCCATCAGCATTTGCTTATCAAAAATCCTTTATCCTGCCTTCATGTTTACAGGCTAGCTTCAATAGCTATAGAAAACACCTTTCAATACTTCTAACATTTGAATTCAACAAATTCCTATAGATCCCATTGTTCGCTATGAAGAGTCAACTGTACATTGCATTGCTCTTTTGTGTATCTGACTGCAGAATTGTCTCACTGCTTTAGAGAATTTTCTGAGACTGAATATTTGATACGTCTACATGTTACACAGACCCTACTGAGACATTCTAGAAGAGTGGTTCTCAGCCTTCCTAAAGCTGTGACCCTCTAATATATACAGTTTCTCCCACTGTAGTGAACCCCCAAACATAAAATTATTTCATTGCTACTTCCCAACTGTAATTTTAACCAGTTATGAACCATAATGTAAATATTTGGTATGCAGAATATCTGATATGTGACCCCCCCCACACACACAAGGGTGGCGACCCACAGGTTGAGAACCACTGTTCTTGCACTTCATCATGAAAATTACTCATAAGTGAAAACCAGGTATGATTACTCTGGTGTTTTCTTTCTCTTTCTGGATCTCCAATTATAGATATGTTGGAATGTATGGTAACATGCTAGAGTCTCCGGTTATAGATATATTGGAATATATGGTAACATGCCAGAGCTGCCTCCTTTAACTTTTCAGTTTTATTGTCTTATACTCTAAATTTATTGCCAAAGATTCTTTCTTTTAAAAGCCAATTCTTCCTTCTTCTATATCAGTACCACTAATTGGGGTATTTAGTGATTTTGTTATCTGAGATCCTATGTTTCTTTAACTACAGAATTTCCAGCTGTCTCTTCTCTCTGTGGCTTTCACATCCCCATTGAGATTTTCCATCAGCTTGCTCATTAATAGTATATTTTCGTTCCATTGCTCAATCCTCCTTTGTATTAACTGATTGAAAGTTTGTATCATAGCAGCTTGTAAGCCATTGACTAACTATAACCTCAAGGTCCACTCCAGGACTTTCCCCTGATGGTTTGTTGTGCATTCCTCTACAAACCATTGGTGAGAAATCAGTTAACAATTGGACATCATTGATAATGTGTTGTGGAAAGTCTAGATGTCATTGGTTCTTTGTAGAATGAGCTGTTTGTTTTGGTTTGTCTTAGTAGATGGATAATGTGCTTGTATGCAGCTTATGTCTCCTTTCTTAGTCTATAGGCACTGTATCTCTGAGGAGATTTTGAAACCTGCCTGGCTCTGTGTGTAGCAAAGTGCCCCTGCTTATTTGGGCTCTTGGGGACTTGTGCACTCAGTCTGTGACTTTGAGGCCAAAGTGCTTGTTTCCCAAACCAGCCAGACCTCTGCACCCAAAGTCATCTCTAGTTATAGATACATTTTAAAATTCAGTAAGTTCTCTGGTTATCTGGGGCTTTCCTCAGCTCTCTGGAATGTTCTATACAATCCCACAGTTTAACTATCAACCAAACCAATATGGAAAATTAAGCTTCTCTGCCTTCCCAGGGGCACCTGCTCTATGACCTCACCCACATCAGTCCCTAGCTAGTCTGCCATTCAAACCAAATACCCTACCTCGGCTATTGAAATGGACTAAAAAATACTGGTAAGAATAGAATGCCTACAGTGTACTACAAAACATATGAAAGTAATGAAAAGCATTAAATCTCTATTTTTAAAGTAAGCGTATTCCCATAAGGACTTGGTGGCAGGGGGGACAGGAAAAAATAGAATCAGCAATGAATGTGCTTACTGTGATAGCAGAAAGAATGAGCTGGGATCCTGGCACCCCAAAGAGGCTGAAATACCGGCACTGTGTGGACAGAGACAAGAGGATCACTAAGGCTTAGTGGATGCCAATCTAGCTCCAGGTTCAATGAGAGACTTTGTCTTAAAGGAATGAGGCATATAGGGTTAGAACACGACAGCTGACACCCTCCTCTGGCCTTCAATATATAAACACACAGGCACATACAATATTCCCATAAACATGTGCATGAGTACACACACACACACACACACACACACACACACAATGACTAGATGATAGCTGTGACTGTTGGTGTAAGTATCAACTTGCCACAAATTAGATTCACTTAAGGATGGAGCCTCAATTAAAGAATTACATTGATTGCCTTCATTTTTGTGGGAAGACATACATACCCAAGACATGGCTTGCACTTTTATCTTGGTAACCACCCAGATAAAAAGGCATAGTGGAAGGAAGATTTTTCACCTATTTTGTCCTTAGATTTCCCTATTGCCACCAAGTTAATCTGTCCTTTTGCTTCTGTTGCTGATTCCTTAGCTGCAGAGCTAAGAACCAGCATCTTCTATAACTTGACTGAAGACAGAAACTTTTGAGGAATCTTCCAGGTTTCGGGGACCAGAGTGCAACTACTGGAGCATCTTGGCATGTGGACTGAGAACTACAGGATCTTGGCTTCTCCAGTGTGAACAAGTACTGTGGAACTACAGTTGCTGAAGTACCCAGCCTCAAGTACAAGGAACTCCTAATAAATTGTGTGTGTATATGTGTGAATGTGTGTGTATGCATGTAGATGTGTATATGTATATGAATATGTTTGGATGTGTGTGGATATGCATGTGATCGTGTGTGAATGTGTGTATGTGTGTCAATGTGTGTGTCTATGTGCAAGAATATGTGTGTGTGTCAGTGTGTGCATCCATGTGCAAATATGTTTGTGTGTGTGTATGTTTGTGTGTATGTGTGAGGTCAGTTTGGTTCTGGTCTTCCAGAAAACCCTGAAAAATACAATAACATTATAGGTCATTATTGATTTTATTTTTTAATTTCATATTTTCAATTTTAATTTCTGGGGAGTAGGATGTGTACACGTGAGTACAGTTGTCTTAGGAGGCCAGAGAGGTGCAGCGCCCAGAGCTGGTGTATACAAGAGGCTGTGAGCAGCCTGGCATAGGTGCTGGGAACAGGACCTCTGCAATGAGACATGATTTTCCCCATTGAAATATCTCCCAAGCCCATTAGTAACCTTCTTTAATGTTCTGGTATCATAGTCATATTTCAGGAGTTGAAAAACAAAACCTACCAATCATTAAGCTTGGTGACATTGTCGTCAGACATTGTTTTCTTCCTATAAAGCTTATTAAGGATTAAAACTTATTTCTCGGAGTTCTCTCCAATTTACTTAATGTTATATTTGTTCAGCTCTTGGAGAAAGAAAACAGCCTAGGAACCACCTCTGTGGAAGGTCAGAAACTTGAAAGTTGTATCCAGAAAGTCAGGAAATACTCCAAAGACTACTAGCGTCCAGTCCAGTTACTCGGTTTGGTGGGCTTTCTCAGAGGGTTTTTTAAGTAGGGGAAATATCTTGAGCAGAAGGACAAAGACAATTGAGAATCCAAAACTGAGAGAATGAATGAAGAGAGTTGACGGAATATCCCTAGTTTTTAGTGACAGCAAAGCTCTATCTTTGCTATCAGCAAATGTGAGCAAGCCGTAGCACTCCTTCCTCTGAGAGCTCAGGGTACTACTTTCCAGTTAGTCACGGTGCCAAGAAAGCCGCTATCTCTGTGCCAATCCGGACTTCCTTTCAGATTAGAAATTTCTTGGAAGAATAACATTTGGGAAGTACAACTTGGTTTATAAAAAGCAGGCAAACAGCAGCTGTGGGTCAAGGCGCGTACATGTGATTGACAAGTCCCAGAATTTCCACGATGCAACCTGGTTTAAAAATCTGCCCGTGAATGAAGAGTTTTATACCTTCAGTCCTTGGCCATGTGCTCATCGGCCCATCACTTGTGGCCTTGAAAGCCTGGCCCTCAAACTGCTCAAACCAAACACCTGAAACCTTTGAACTTTAAAGCACACCTTGGTCTCCTCACATTCTCAACTAGGGGGGGGGGGGAATTCTACTGTGGAGAGGCGTAGGAGTTCTCCCTCCTTCAGCACTGACGGAGACAATGGAAGCATGAAGGTGTACATGGAAGGAGTTGCACGGACACCTGAGCGTTTCTCACTGATACCAGGTTCCCTAAACCTCAGATGGGAACGTGGAACAGGCCACACATGCAACTACATAGACTCAGGCACACTGGCAGGAGCCCAGGTAGAGCTGCTGTGCATAAACAAACTCTTGGGATGTCTCTTCTGTGTTTGCATCTTCTCCTTTTAACTTGATTTGTTTGTTCCCCCCCACACCCCAGCACCCCTCAGCCCCCTCTCCCCCTAAACCCAGACTTTTGCCTGTTTTTGATGCACCGCTTTGCTCTGCTCTGACATTACTTGCTATTCTTCTCTCCTTGGTAATGCTTAAGCTTCCCCTCCCCCACGACTTGCTGGGCCCTGGTGCCCTGTATGCTTCTCCTCTGTGCAAGCCCTGAACTGTGTCACCTAAGTATCTAAACTTTAAGTCCTCTCCCAGGGCCGGAATCATACTCTTTTGTTCAGCACAATTTAATCTATTGTTCTGCGCAATGTACATTTACCGGGCAGCACAAAACATATATAATAATAGTCAAAGGCCTGAGGCAATGCACAAGCAAGCAGCTTGCTTCCAGTAGCCTGCCACGGGCAGGGGCCCTGGCGATGGCCTGTCACCTCCATGTGGAGGACAGTATTTAACCACCTATACATTCCATTATGTGGAGACATTTAAAGGAGCTTATTTCTTTTTAATAGCAAAATGACACAACTGAATATTTATCCTTTTAAACATCTTTTAAAAATCAAAATTACTCTTTAATCCCAATTATGGTTATTAACCAATTAGTTCTTCCTCGGCTCACTTAAATAATTTATTGCAGAATACACTCAAGGACAATTCTGAGATCCAAGTACTGCTTCAAGTTCACATAATCACAGTGCTGGCACTAGAGCTGTGCAAATTCCCAGCATGGAAGGCTATCTGGGGCTGTGCCTCAAGGCTGTGCCTCTTTCCTAAGGTTTGTGTGCTACATCAGGAACAGCCCATGTGCAGAGAATAGAACAGCAAGACAGACCATGCACCCTGCCAAGTGCAAGTATCAGGAAAGGCCACACAGTAGAGGAATTTGTAAAATGACTTGTAAAGGAAGCCGAGTAAATGTGTGTGTGTGTGTGTGTGTGTGTGTGTGTGTGTGTGTGTGCTTGTACATGTGCATGTATGTATATATGTATGTGTACATGGGTATGTCTGTGCTTGTGCATGTGTGCTTGTGCATGTGTGTATGTGTGTATACATAGGCATGTGTGTGCTTGTGTACGTGCTTGTGCATGAGTGTTTATGTGTATGTACAAGGTCAGTTCTGTGCTTGTGAGTGTTCTTGTATGTGTGTTCATGGGCATGTGTATGTGTATGCACACACACACACACACACACAGGAGCACTTGTGTGTGCATGTGGGGTCGTAGATATACAACATTAAGTCACAAAAGCTTTTAGAGGATGTGGCTACATAGTGTCACAATCAAATTGTATTGTAGGAAGGAAGGAAAAAAGACAAGGTCTACAGGCTTGTCCTCATACTTCTGATGCGTGATCAGAATTAAATATTCATAGATAACAAGGTCATTATGAACTAAGACCATGGAACTCTTTAAAAATGTCGGTGAGAAGAATTTGCATTTTCTTTAAAATCTGAGAGTTTCTGTTTTAAATGAAGGAAGAGAGAAGAGAATGAGAAGATAGTTATGGAAAGAGTCAGTAACAGGTGGCCAGGCACCCACCATACTTGTGACCATAAGGAAGTCTCCACTGCTTGGGGGCAGGGATGCCTGCACAGGCCCAGGCCCTGCAGGCAGGATGCAGTCTGTGTCCTATCCCAGTAGTCCTCACTGAGGGAACAGCTGTCAATCAGCAGAGCTCTCAGTCAAGGAAAGCCCCTATTTGTGAGGCCAAAGACAGATACAAACAGAAATAGCATGTGTGCTCTTTGGCCATGTGTGCCGGCTAGTTTTATGTCAACTTGACACAATGTATAGTCATCTGAGAGGAGGGAGCCTCAAAAAAGAAAATGCCTCCACAAGATCTAGCTGTGTGGCACTTTCTTAATTAGTGATTGATTGGGGAGGGCCCAGCGGACAGTGTCACCCCTGGGCAGGTAACCCTGGGCTTTATAAGAAAGTAGGCTGAGCAAGTCAGGGGGATCAAGCCAGCAAGCAGTACTCTTCCATGGCCTCTGCATGAGCTCCTGCCTCTGGGTTCCTTCCCTGCTTGAATTTTGTCCTGATTTCCTTTGATGATGAATTGTGATGTGGAGCATAAACTGGATAAACCCGTTCCTCCCCAAACCCATTGCTTTAGTCATGGTGTTTCATTACGGAAATAATAATCCTAAAACACAACATAGAAAAATGAAATTTTGTCTATGGACATGGAGAGTGCACAGAGTTAGAAATCACCCTTCTTTTATTCCACCTCCCCACAAAATGGCACAAGTGACCTTCTTTCATAGGTGTTCATACAACAAGCCGACAAGGACTCCAATAACCACACCTCCACACATGCTCAGAAAAATAACATTGATGAAATATTTCACGTAGAAACACCTCTTATTAGAGCATCAGATGTGCCAAGTTCTACTGAAACCTTGAAGACAGAGTGTAAAAAAGTTTGTGTAAATGTGTGAAGCTTATATTGATGACTCTCTAGGAATCAGATTAATATGACTGAGCTGAATGTACAAATATGTTTAAGGTCAACCTGCACACTCAAAAACTCTGATCTCCAGCAAGCCACAAAAATCAGATGGAGAAAATAAAGATTTGGAACATCATAAATGAAATCCACTAAGGTACATGGCTCTCAATGAAGAAATGTGAGTTGGGAGGTGTCTAATTAAAATATAGTATGATGATTTGTAAAAGTATATATGTACTTTTAGAAGGTGTGGTCCTGTTGGAGTAGGTGTGACCTTGTTGGAGTAGGTGTGTCACTGTGGGTGTAGGCTTTGAAACCCTCATCCTAGCTGCCTGGGAGTTAGTATTCTGCTAACAGCCTTTGAATGAAGATGTAGAACTCTCAGCTCCTTCTGAACCATGCCTGCTGAATGTTGCCTTGTCCCTACCTTGATGATAATGGACTGAACCTCTGAACCTCTAAGCCAGCCCTAATTAAATGTTGTTCTTATAAGAGTTCCCTTGGTCATGGTGTCTGTTCACAGTCATAAAACCCTAAGACATATAGCATCCATGAGTAAAAGTGTAAAAGCATAGGAATATAACATTCAGTACAATGGGGTTTTGCGATCTGTTCACCAACAGTCTAACCACCTGAGTCCCTTTGGCTTTAGCCCTCCTTCAAGGGTAATTCTTCTGACTTACATTGCCACAGATTGCTATTGCATTTCTAGAACTTACATAATCGGGTCAGGTAGGATGGAGTCTCTCGTGCCAGGCTTTGCTCAGAAGATCTATCAGATTGCAGCAAGAGACTCTGATGGAATCGTCCCCAGCCCTCACGGCACCACATGTGACTCCATCTCTACTCCTGGAGTCTTCCTAGTGCTACTGGGCTTCTGGTAAGTTTCCAGATCTGAGTCATTAGGAAGGACGTTAGAGCACGGTGTAGCATCTAAGGCTGCCTGCCTGTCTGCTTCCCAGAGCTTTATTCCACCAGAAGTAAAGGAGAAACTTGCCCATTCCACATTACATCTCCTTGACCCTGGAAGTTGGTGGTTTTCTTTTAGCTCTTCTAACGTTGTTCATGGTAGTGTCACATTGAAATTTTAACTTCACACCCCTGAGCATGAAGGAAGTTGAGCACTTTGTAAACTATTCACTGGCAGTTTTAACATATTTTGGGAGCTATCTGTTTAAATTGCTTGCCTATTTCAAAATTTGTCCTTTTATTGAAGTTCTTCACATATTCTGTGTGTGACTCTCCTCTGGTCACAAGCGTCTCTGTTTTCTCTCCCAGGTTTGTCCTTAAGCTATCTCTATCTTTTTAAAGAATATTTTAATAATTTTTTGAGAATTTCATATAAGGTATTTGGTCATATTCACCTCTATTTCTCCATTAACTCCTTTCCAACTCATCCTCCCTTTGTAACTACTATGCTTTGTGTATTTGGGGGGTGTTTTTAATAACCTGCTAAGTCCAATTTTACTGTCCATATACTGTGTGGGACCATCCACTGAAACACTGTGGTGTCAAAGGCTACACTCTTAAAGAAAACTATCATCTAGAAGCTGTCAATGCCCATAACTCAGTTGTGGGTGGGGACTGATGAACCCTTTGCCCCTCCATGTAATAGTATCTTTTGGTAAACAGAAATACTCCAGCTTCTTTTGGTCAAAAAAATCTTTTCTTACTTAAGAGATATTTGCTTATTCCATGCCATAAAGGGGAGAATATAGCATGACAGCTTATACCTCATAGCATGACAACGTATACCTCGATTAAGGGTGCTGTGTCGCTCAAGGCTCTCTGGCTTGGCAATGAGGAGCCTTGAAGTAGAGGAGCATCAAGGTACATGTTGCGACAGTGATGCTCCAAACAAGAACAGGGGCAGGAATAGGCAAGCCTTAGGTTTCTCCACAGTGAAGACCCTGTGGTCCAGGTGGGTGCTGGGAGGCCTTGGTTGGGATTCACACCCTGCACATAGAAACTCTTCAGGTCACCTTTCCTGACGGCTTGACCGTTAGCATGTTTATCCTGCAGTTTGGAATCAACTTGATAGTCGAAGCTATCAATGTAGAAAACCCACACACATTTTCCCATCAAAGACTATATTGACATGAGTACATTGGTGTTTATCACTACCTTTGAAAATATTTTCTTAAAATATGATGAAATGTATCTGTATCTCTCTAGAAACAAACAAACAAACAACAACAACAAAACATTATAAACATACAAGCCCCCACATACACCCCAATTCCCAGCTAGTCCACAGAGCTCCAAGGCAGTGTGAGTCAAAGTTCATGACTCTGACCTGGAGTGTTTGCTCTTTTGCTTGTAAGTCAAGAGCGCTCTGGCAAAGGACACTAGGGACTGGATAGTAGAAGATCCAATTTGCCAAATTGCCAATGTCCCTGTGAAAGAACAACAAACAACTCCATCTGCCAAGGTGCCTCTGGGGACTCTTGACTTTTATTCTTAGCTGTTGTGGTCAAAACTTATCTTTTGTTTCTTTGTTTGTTTGTTTTTTGTTTTTGTTTTTGTTTTTTGAGACAAGGTTTCTCTGTGTAGTCCTGGCTGTCCTGGAACTCACTTTGTAGACCAGGCTGGTCTCGAACTCAGAAATCCACCTGCCTCTGCCTCCCAAGTGCTGGGATTAAAGGCGTGTGCCACCACGGCCTGGCAAAACTTATCTTTTCTTACCCCTTATGTAAGTACAGATATAGTATTTTTAAAAGCCTGCCCTCTCTTTTTAAACTCTCTCTCTCTCTCTCTCTCTCTCTCTCTGCTTGTACATTCGCACGCATATGTGTGCATGTGCACATTGACACATACTCCATGGCGCTCATGTGAAGAGCAGAGGCAACTTTGTGGGGTCAGTTCTTCCATCTACCTTTGGTTTCTAGAGTTCGAATTCAGGTCACCAGACCTGAGAGTCCAGGGCCTGCATTTACCAAGTCACCTCACCAGACCCTTTCTTCCCCTTTACTCCATCTGCCCTCTCCTCTTGTGAGATGTGCTATCTCTATTCAGGGTCTTCCCTGTTTAGTTAACCCTCCGTGGAAATCTCCCAGGGACCTAGGGGAGCACTGAACTAATTGAAGCACTCCCCAGTTTAATAAAGAATTCCCAGCCAAAAATTTACTATTACAATGCACATGCATGTCTGTGTACAACTATCTCTATGTTCATATGTATACATATTATGTTTTTACAAGTATTTCTGCACAAGCATGTGCTGTGTCTTCACACATACATATACATATGTTTCTTAACTAGCTCATCTCTCTTTACATCATTTTGCAGGTTACAGTTTTTTGAAAACTAGGTAATTTTGACATTTTAATCTTGCAGACAGCTTCCACCAAATAAAAGTTCTTGACATTAGTAAGCTAAAAGTTTCTCATAAGGTACTAGAGGTGTGTGTCTGTTTTGTACGAGCCTGTAGCATCTCAGTGAGGTCTGACCTTCTTCTTTCTCCTTTGTGCAGTTTTCTCTTCTTCAATCATGAAGTAGCCAAATCAGCTTGTTCACATGCAAAGAACACATTGTTCTCTTGCTAAAAAAACCTTTGAAAACTCATATCATAGAGAGGATCGAGTACTAGAGACTTATCCTGATTCAGACTCTGCTACAGTCAACTGCATGTGTCAATGTGACAGATAAATTGGGCCATGGGGTGATCAGATATTTGCTCAAACATTATTTTGTGTTTTCCTGTCAGTGTGTTTTTGCATGAGTTTAACATTTGAATCTCTCTGTGCATACAAATGATTTTCCCTCTTCAGTGTGGTGAGGGCATACCAAATCAGCTTTAGGAGCAAACAGAGTGTAAAGATTGACCCTTTAGGGAGTAAGAGAATTCTTCCTTTCTGGCAGCCTTTACACTGGGGCACAAATTTCTTCTCTGTACTGGACTTGAACTGAAATGTCTTCCTGTCCTGAGTTTTTTATGTTGCATGTCAGCCCTCAAAGTCATGAGAGACAATTCTGCATATGTTCCTGTTTTATAATGACTGTTTATCACACACACACACACACACACACACACACACACACACACACACACACACAGATGGATTTGTACACATGTATGCACAAAAGCACACATGCAAACATGCACTCACATGCATACACACATACACACATACTCACACACACACACACTCCTCCACTGAAGGATTCCCAGCCTTGTCCCCTAGCCCTTCACCCAGCCTTCTCTGATGTAGCCATATCACACTGTAAGTAGCTTCCTGGAGATTCTCCATGGCTTATCTCCTGTGTACCACTTGCCTGTGCCGCAGATTGCCCAGAATGAGGTTCAGGGTGTCCTCTCTTTTATGAAACCTCAGGCCCTTCTCCCTGTCCTTGAATATATCTGTACCGATGCACTCACTCCCATGATCTCTAATTAGTTTATAAGTTATTGGTTTCATTGGTCCACCCAGCATAGTGCTCTGAATCTAGTGGGGACTCAGCAGAGAGAATGGGACTTAATCAAAGAAAAGCAAGTTCTTGCAGGAGAGAATCTTGTCTGATTTATCTTTGTATGGCTTAATATTTTTTGGTATGTGCACAGTTTACAACTAATAAAGTAGTGCTGTAATGTAGAATGATCTATAGCATGCAGTAACTGATTTGATTATCACTTGAAGCACACACATGACTTATTTTTTACTTGAATTATGACCTGGATGGAAGTACAAGCCCCAAGCCTTTGGGACTTTATTCAGTTGGCAGAGAAGTAACACCAGATGTGTCAATGTGACCGGATGGGGACTGAGCTGGGTACTCAAAGAAGCTTTGTTGCACAATTTTGATTGGTCAGTATAAGGGGCTGATACCATCACTCAATCCTAACTTCTTCCAGGACTGGAAGATGTCTAATCCTTCATACTTAACAACACCAAGTGCTTTCATCATCCCCTAGAGTGATTCCTTGTCATTACTGAATATGTGAAATAGAATGTCCTTGGGGTTCACATATGAGGAGTTGTGGATGAGTAATGATTGACAACTTGGGGTCTGGTGTTATTATCTCAGTATTTTATCTACACAATTTCCTTCATAATTCCCTAAAACTTAAAAATCTGGTATTTTCCTCAACCTCCTAGATATTGTTATTATTATCATCTGAAGGACAGATGATGTGGAAGTACTGATTCTGATCTGATTAGGTTCAGAGACTCTGAGGTATTTCTGATGAGAACTCTCCAGACAGAATGACTCGCTTGGTGGGCTTTTAAAAGCAGAGAATGCAGATGGGGTTCCTAAGGGTTTCATGTAAGAATATTTTATTAACCAAGGAAACACCCAGAGCCAAGAGAAGTGAAATCCTATAACCACTGATTTGCACAATATCCTTCCAAGTTGGGAATGAAATTAAAGCACTGTTAGCTAAAGAAGACTCTTTCGGGTACAGCTTTCTCTAGGTTGTTACTCAACGGAAACATACAGAGATTCCTTCCTACATCAGTTCTAGGGAACCATTGGACACAGTTCTCATCTCATTCTTTTGTTCTGGGTGGTGGGTGGTGCTTGGCTGACTATAAGAATGGCTGCTCTTTGAACTAAAAGAATTCTCTTAAAACGCATGCGCATCTCAGCCCTGTGGAGTGTCACTGCTCTCCTGAGCTGAGTGCCACAGGAAAATGTCTGGGTAGAGCTGACTTTTGGGAGCCTCATTCTTGGTGAAAAGCTGACTGAAGAGAGAGTCATCGGTGGGAGTAGGACCCAGAGAAAATGGTCTGTCTGTCCTGTAAATTCTATGTACTGATTACTGAGTGTGTAGAACACACCCAGACATTTGTCAGCTCTGCAGCAGATGTAAAGAGACTCACTGAACCTTGAAACAAGGGCAGGGATGCCTAGTTCTAACTGGAAATTCAGACAATTCTTCTCACCATGTGACCATGGATATAGTAATAATGGAACAAAATGGTAGAAGGAGAAAATTACATTTTGTTCCACATATACTGTGGCCTCTGATGAGGGAAATGTGACTTATACAGCCCAGGGATTGTTGCAGGTAGAAAGAGGAACAGAAGATAATGTCTGCTGTTGCTGGTTCACTGTTGATGGTATCAGAGCCTTGAAGTCTGCTCATGTATTCTTCATTTGGGTGTAGGCAGCATAGACATGTTCCTATCATGCTAGACATCATCACTGATGATGTTACTGGCCACAGCATATCCCTGAGACACAGTTTCTGTTCTGATAATACTTAGAGACCAAAGGAAAACAATGGATATGAAACATGACACCAGATGTCATGAGAGAAGAGAGTGTGAACACAAGGGGGACCAAGCACCCAGGGACAAAAGTGTTCAGGGTGTTCCTCAGACACTCCACAGCAGAAACATCCATCCCTGCATGTAGAACAGTTAGAATGTCACAACCTTCATCATGAAGTGAGTTTGTCTAGGGAACTTCCTACAGATACAGAAGACTTTCTGGATTTCCATAGGAAACACTCATTTTTGTCAAATGAGATTAGATACTTTATTGCTACACCTCCTTACATGTAAATCCCAAGAAAGTAGATTTAATTCCATTTGTTGTTTCTGGGTGAAAAAATTCTTGTGTTTGCTCTTGCTATGACTGCTGGATCCTACTTGTCTTCCAAAATGCCTTCCTTCCCCCCGAAGGTAATCTCAACTCACAATTTATAAACCATTAGAATCATTTAGATAGCCCAGCCCACCCATTACAATATGATGCTTGGCATGGTTTCTACAGTTAGGTGAAATTTTGATTCATGTGAAGGAGAATTTAAAACTAGTGCAGATCAAAATATCTTAGCTGGTGATTGTGCCTGTGTTCTGGGCAATGCAAGGAGGTTAGGACTGGGACTGGGGGGGCTGTGACCAGTAGACTATCATCAGGCCTAGTAGCTTCAGAGGTAGTTATGGGGTTTCTTCACTCTTAAGACAAGAATAAGAGTTTCTTTGTCAGTCTCTCAAAGGAGGCTCTGAACAGCTTGTTTCTGACTAAAGTGCTCTGCTGTGTGAGTCACTGTACTCAGCCTAAGAGGGATGTAAAATTACATGGAGACTTATTAGCATGGGATATGACCGGCGTGTATAATAGCCTATGATGACCACTGGAACTCCAAAGAACAGCCTTTGAGCCATATCCTCTAGTCAACAATGACACCTACTTCTTTGAGCCATATCCTCTAGTCAACAATGACACCTACTTGGCGAAGTTCTTCTTCCAGTGAGCAATGGAAATTTGCGGCAGGGTTTTCTTTTCCAGAGAGAAAATGCATTACATATTAAATAGCCTCTATGAGATAGGAAGAGTGCTTCAAGGATGAGATTCTAGGTTCCAAAGAAAATTCTAGGGTTTTTGTTTAAAAGTTCTCTCCATAGTTGCTTTACTATTTGTGTGTATTTGTACATAGTGTACTTTCCAAGAGCAGAGTTCACAGGGATATCATGGTATTCTTCTATACATAGCTCAACATGGTTTGAGGGTCTTGGTAAGTCAACGAAATAATGGAAGTCCCCAAATGTACATGGCCAATGAGCTTAGGAGAATATGCCTTGAGGGGAGAATGAGCAATATTACCAGGCTATGTGGAGTGACTGGGATGTGATCTCTCTAATGATGATTGTAAGAGTTAATTAGAGAGGATTAGGGTCTGGGAACATCACCTTTTGGCAGGAAGTTGATGCTTTTCTTCTGTCTTCTTTTCTTTACAGAGACCAGTGAAGACATGTGAAATTCCCCTGTTCTTGTGACAATGTCTGGGTACTGACCCAGCAGCATCAAATAGGCCTCCAGTCCCAGGCCTAACTGGCCATGTGAGGCATCCTGAATTGAGAGTTTCATGGTTGTTAGAGAAATATGAGAATTTAAAATATGGTCCTGAAAGAACACTAGACTGCTGCCCCATGCCTGAGCAAGAATGTCAATAAGCTAGAACAACTATAACAAAACCTTCCCTTCCACGGATGTGGAGGTCAGAGTCCAAGGTCATCCAAATTGATTCCTCCCAGAGTGAGAGGAAGATTCTGCCCCGAAACTCTTACCTGGCCTCATGGCTGGGTCACCACTTGAACTTTAACTATCACATCTCATGGCTTCCCTGTGTCTTTGTGGCTTCTTCAAAGACACCAGTCATTAAGAGTTGCAACTCATTCTAATGACCTTCCTTCATGTTCACTGCAGCTGCATATAGCTGGCAAATAAGGTCTCATTCCCAGGTACAGGGGTTAGGACATGAAAGTCTATTGCCAGAGAATACAACCCAATCCACTACAGGATCCCTTTACTGTCCACAGGCACTGAAGGAAACGGAGTACCATTGGTCTTCCCTACCCTCCAGGACCACTGAGTCAAGGCCCTTCAGTGCTGGGTACACTTGAAGCACTCCTATCCTAATTTTATGTTGCTACAATAAAAAGCAACTTATGGGCTGGAGAGAGGGCTCAGCAGGTAAGAGTATTGACTGTTCTTCCACAGGTCCTGAATTCAATTCCTAGCCACCACATGATGGGTCACAACCATCTTTAATGGAATTTGATGCCCTCTTCTGAAGACAGCGACAGTGTACTTACATAAAACAGATAAATAGATCCTTTAAGGGGGGGGGGGGTAACTTAGGAGAGAAAGGGTTTATTTTAGCTCCTAATTCTGAGATAATACAGTCCATCATGGGAGAGGTCAAGGTAACAGAAACTTACGCTAGCCATATTGCATCCAGAATCAGGAGCATGGATATGAAGGCATATAATTCCCACTCTTCAGCTCACTTTCTCTCTTCTTAAATGGTCCAGCATCCCCTATTTAAGAATGATGCCACCCATAGTGGATGGAGCTTTTATTTTGATAGACTAGAAAAACCTTCTCCCCAAGGCATGCCCACAGGTCAACCTGATCTAGAAAGTTCCTCTTAGAGACTCTTCAAGGTGATTCTAGATTACAAGAAATTGATGATAAAAACTAACCAGTACTCTATCTCTTGGATAGAACCCAAGAAAAGTTGTTTTACATTCCATATCTCACTGGCTGTGGGTCCACGGACACACATACCACATACAAGTCCCAGCCAACCAAGGCTTCTTATTTCACTGCATGTCAATGACACCTCTGATTTTGAAAACAATTCTGGCACCTTTTCTGTGTGGCAGGGAGGGACCTGTGCCCAGTCTGATATTGAACCTCATCGCTCTCTGACTTACATTGTACTTGTGTTAACATACGGTAATTACCTCTTTGGGTTAATTATGCCTATACACGAGTTAATGGTTTACCGGCAATGTTCTTTTCCCTATGTATTATTTATACAGTAATTTTATTAACTTCACTTATTCATTATTTTATTCATTATGTGAGTCTACTTGTAGCCCAGATATGGCAAACTGCTGCAGAGGGAAAAGTGACTCAGACCTAGTCTCTGTCTTTGAAACCCTCTACAGTCAAACAATAGACAAACAAGGGCACATGCGACATGAGTTCTGTGTCTGCATGACCAGCGGGGACAAAGAGAGTCAGAGGTCATTCCCAAGCTAAGCATTGACCAATGACCTCAGTGGCTTCAAGGGTAACATTTGAGAAGGAGATAGCATTATGAAAAAAAATTTTTAATTTATATTTTTTATTAATGTTTATTTATTTGGTGTGTGCACACCATAAGACAGACAGAATTTCCTTGAGTCAGTCCACTACATGGGCTCCAGAGTTTGACCTCAAGTTGTCAAACTTAATGACAAATGCCTTTAATCACCAAGCCATCCCCCGCCCCCAATCTCTGAAACTTAACATTTTTAATGGCAAATGCAGAATAAGACAAGAAGGTCAAAAGTGCACAGAGGTGACAGTGTAACAAGGATAGCTGCATGTACATGAGCACATATATGCTGTGTATAAGTGCACACATACAAATGAACATCTTAGTATATGTGTGTACACATGCAAACATGTGCACATATGCCTCTGCAAATGATCCCCTGGCTGCCTGGACCCTGGCTGTGAGATGCCTTCTAACCTGGACAGTGTTGAGATCTGGATGGAGAGAACCAGAGTAAAGGCAAAGCAAGCTGTGGAGATGCCCCATAAGACATGAATAGGAGGCAGGGGACACAGCCCAGGGCCAGGGAATGTCACATGTGCCGGGGCACAGGTCATGGGTTCAGCTGTCACTCCCACCTGTCAGGGTACAAGACAATGTGAAGGGAGTTTGAAAGATGATGGATCCTATGTGGTATATCCTGCCTGACACAGACCTCTCTTCATGGTTTCCTCAGAAAGCACGAGGGAGAGTTCATGCCTTTGGAGCCATGAGCTCTGTGGTCCTAATGTGTGCTATTTTTGCGGGGGGGGGGGGGGGAATCATTCCTCCACTAGCAGAGATTTGGGCCTATTCAGATAATAACATGAAGACTGTTTGTGTGAGCTGTGTGTGTTTCAGGAGCCAAGGTCTCTCACAGTGACTTTACCTTTCAAAAGGAGCTTGAATGACAGACTGGAAGATGTGGCTACGTGTTGGAGGAAGTAGGGTAAGATAAAACAGGAACTCTTCTGGCATATACATTCTGTTAGCTTGGTGACTCGCCCCTGGTAGTATGTTCTCCCACATGTTAGCTATCTTTCCAAACATGGGCTCTTCAGGATCCTCATATAAAACACACACACACACACACACACACACACACACACGCACGGTATTAGCTATCTCTCCAAATGCAGTCACATGGACTCATGAGGATCCCCATGTAAAATCATGCCCAGAGGGTCATGCCATTCCAGCTTGTTCTTCTCCATGCTTAGCACGGGAATTCTAGAGAAGAATACACAGAACTCCCTCGCCACCCCTCCCCCACTTTCTGTGTCTCCACAGAAGAGCCATGAATGCAGCACGTGGCACCTCCCTATGTCACTAAATATAGCATGCTTTCTGATAAATGTTTTCACACACCAGCTCAGGGAAACCTCACAACAAACAGTAACCAATTCCTGGAGAAAAGCTATCTTCCCTCTCCAGGGTGACAAGAGCGCCATCACTCAATCCCATTTATATCTGACTCACCCACGGGCTCTGCACCCACCCAGAGACACTGCCACACTCTTGGGTGTTTACATTTCACTTCTACCTACTGAGAACAGTTAGAGAGTACTTTAGGATAAGGGGTTATTATCAAGTTTACCTCTGGGATGTAGAGGAGGCTTAAACACCTCTGCAGCAGTAAAAGGGACTCTGGACACCCACCGGAAATCAAGCACATCATCTAACAACAACCAAGAGAGAACAGCCCCATCACACAGGTAGGCAAAGTGCACAGGCTAGAAAGCTACCATGACCTGGACATGACTTATCCAAGGCTAATGCTGAAGCTGAGCGACATCATGACCTCACAGACAGCACTCCTGCTCCACCCTAAGCCCCACTCAGCCAAGAAAATAATTTATGCTCAGCTTAGTTTCAGCCTTAATCTGTTCTATTGATTAATTTTAATGTATGCATCCCATTGTGGGAAAACTAGCAGGTCTTTCAGAAGGTCGGTAATACAATTGGAGACCGTGGGTCTGTGGTTCAGAATGAGGAATCAGGCCCCAGATCCTAAATTTTGGAAAGATGCACTTGGTCTTCTAGGAATTCCCCCACACCTTGCCTGAAATCTACATACTGGCCCTGCTCCCAGAGACGGTGAAAGCCAGGTAAATGGGTAGCACTTGCAACTCTCAAGACTTATAACCTGTCCCTTCTCAGATCCCAGCAATGTGATTTTGGCAGAAGGGACAGAAAGCACATTATCAAAATTGAGGGCTTAGCAGGGCTTGGTGGGTATAGCCACAGGGGTGTCAGGGACAAATCTTATTGCTATCATAAGTGCTGGGTCAGCTGCATACTAGCATGTATAATAGCTTACTCTTGGTTTGTGTTCTGCACTGCATAGACCTCCCTGTGTCTGTTCTGCTAAGCAGTCAGAATGGACAAGGGGATTTCACCATGTCTAGGACATAAAAGAAGTAAACTAAGGGAGATGAGGAGACCCTGAGTGGGCTGTAGAGTCCCCATACGGCACAGTGGGGAGAAAGGGTCCACAATTGGGCATTCCCCATGTATGCTAATTATGCCAAGCGAACAGGAAGTGGGTTTTAAAGGAACTGGCTTGTGTGTGTGCTGCCCTGATTTTAAGAGTCTTGTACATTGCTAGGAGGACTTTCTCAGTCATCACTATTAGGCAGCTTCAAGACGACAGAGCAGCTCCCATATGACACTCCCTATAGAGGTCTCTGGTGCCTCCACACTGTGGTAGTGGCTGAGAACAGCAGCCCTCCCTCCACCTGCATCAGAGCCCAAACCAACTTTCTCTTAGTCACAACATTTTTGACTCAACAAATTACAAATTACCATATTCAGCTCACATGTGGGGATATGTTGCTATTAAATACAATCTGTGAATATTTACTACTAATTAAGATGTACAACATGCAAAAAATATCTTATTATTAAAAATAATAATAGGAGTTGAGTTTGAACTAGAAACAGAGAGCCAGCCAGCCACCACCACTGAGCTGGTTCCTCTGGGCAGCGTCTAGGAATCAGGGTGAGGCTGCCCTGAGATAGACTCTCAGCAGCTTCCCCATCTACTTCTGCACCCTAGGAGCAAACTGAGAACTACAGACTGGCCTAGCAGCTCTGTGAGTGACTGTGGGTTCAAAGCCATGCCTCCCAGCTTAAATGATCTTTCTCCTCAGCTGTCTAACCAGCTCAGTGACCTCAGACCTCTGGTACAATGGGTCGCAGAGGATGCTTGCAGCTCCCACGAACCAGGTCTAGACACAAACCTGCTGTCCAGTCATCTCTGCTCCCCACCTCATCTTCATTTCTGTTTCTGATCACCACCCCTAGCTCTGCTGTTGTTGATGGACATTACTTGGGAACTATCTGTCTTCAGTGTGAGAAGAACTAGCTTAACCAAACAACCACAGTGCCCAGCCTTCTCATCCTGTTCATTAGCCAGTGTTTCTAAAGGAGAATAAGGCCTGGCAAGTCATGATGGCTTTCTAGGCCAAGATTAGGGACAGGGTGGGTGGTCATTGGAACACTGGCACCAGTGAGTGCTGCACCCCAAACTGTAGCCTGGATGAGGATGAGTGAGACTGAGAGCTCATAGCATCCCTGAATTCTGCAGGCAGCACAGGTTGCGTTGTCAGGGCAGTTGCTAGGACCTGGCTTCTGAGAAAGGCCATCTTTGTGGCATTGGCTCTGGAGACTCCTTAGGTAAGAGCTGGGGAGCTCCCACTCTCATGACTGGGCTGGTTATATCTAATCTCACCTTTGCAATAATGAATGCTTGCTTATCCATTGCCCAAGTGGTATGTACAACTGAGAATCGCCCTCAGAAGACCATCCTTTGTTCTGGAAAGCAGGTTCTCTGTGTGTGTCCCCAGGGACCTGTGAAATTCAAGCTTCTGTCCAAAACATGGACCTGAGGTTTGACATCAACTTCTAGAAGAACAAGAGACCCCCGCATAAGCCTGACCCAGGATCTGTGTATGGTCAGGTGTGGTGAAAGGCAGGGATGCATGACAAGCAGAGGGGCTGCATCTCAGTTGAGAAGACTTGGAAACGGACAAGGCATGTCCAGACCTTCTACTGAACCCCCCCTGCAGTGTGCACAAAACCTGGCGGGGGGGGGCGTGCAGTGAGCCCTCAGCTCTCTAACCAGCTCAGTGAGCTCAGTCCTCTGACACAATGGGCAGCAAAGGAGGCTTGCAGCTCCCACAAACCAAGTCTAGACACTTGGTCTCCAGACACTCTGACTGCTGCCTCCAGTCTCCTCTCAGTGCTAGCTTCCTGACACCCCCACCAGCACCCCACCCCCACCCTGGCCCAAGCTGTGGCGAGGAAGCCTGCATCCTTTCTTCACGTACCTGAGACCCTCTTCTCCTCCCTTTCTGGTGAGGTGAGAGAATGACCTGAATAAAGACAAAGAGGTAAGGGGGTCTTCCCCACACCCACGAGATTGCCTGGGCCCATTTGCTGCGTGGATGTCTGACAGCCCAGAGAGATCAGACAGCTGAACGCCCTCGCTGTCCTGGAAGAGGCGGGGAAGCCTCTGCATTGCTGTTCCAGGAATCCGCTCTGGAAAAAAAGCTGCAAGCCGCTGCCAGCTCTGAGTTCATTAAATGGCTTCTGCCGTATTAATCTTTTGTTTCTGCTTAATGGAGGTTACAGTGAATGGGAGGAGGTGAGTTCCCAGGGCACAGGGCTCTGTGTGGAATCACCATGGGAACGGCAGCTTGATCTCCATTGGGTGACTAGTTCCCGAGGCCCACTCAACATCCTCTTTAAGGGCTCAGAGTGCAGGCTGTACCCTGTTCATCAGTCTGCAGGCCAAAGGGAACAGAAGCAAACAGCTCTGCAGGTCACTGGCTACCACGCAGCACTGGCCCCGTTTGTGCCCTTCTTGTCCCCGAGGGCTCTGCTAGTACCAGAGGGAAAACGCTGAGTCAGGAGCTTTCTGGCGAGCAAAGAGCATGTCCGTGGCCCTGCTTTCCCGGCAGACATTTTCAGAGCAAGGAGGGCGAGTCCAGCTGGCAGAGGAACCGGGCTCACCAGAGCCTGCAAGTCACAGGACCAGGGCTACATAGGGAGGCAGAGAATCAGAATCAGAGAAGCAGCAATAGTCCCTGAGAAATACAACCCAGCAGCCCAAGGCATCCTGAGAACCAGAAGCGGCTGAGGGTGGGCACAGTTGCTATGGTTTAACCGATCCTTAAGGACTGATGGGTGTTTGAGTTGTTTAATTCTGTTTTCTTTTCCCAGGTAAGGCAGGGTTCTTCTTAGTAGAGAACAGGCAGGACCAAGGCCAGGGACAAGGGGCTTGGAACTGAGAAGCTGGCTATTCTAACTATAGGCGCTCTCTCTCTCTCTCTCTCTCTCTCTCTCTCTCTCTCTCTCTCTCTTCCTCTCTTTCTCTCTCTCCTCTCTCCTTTCCATTCTTCTTTCTTTCTCTTCCTTCCTTTTTTTATTGGATATTTTATTTATTTGCATTTCAAGTGTTATCCCCTTTCCCAGTTTCCTCTCTGGAAACCCCCTATCCCATCCTCCCTCCCCCTGCTTCTATAAGGGTGCTCACCCACCCACCCACTCCCACCTCTCCACCCTGGCATTCCCCTACACTGGGGCAGCGAACCTTCACAGGACCAAGGACCTCTCCTCCCATTGATGCCAGACAAGGCCATCCTCTGCTACATATGTGACTGGAGCCATGGGTCCCTCCATGTGTACTCCTTGGTTGGTGGTTTAGTCCCTGGGAGCTTGAGGGGGGGGGGGGTCTGGCTGGTTGATATTGTTGTTCTTCTTATGGGGCT
The DNA here is from genome assembly GCA_902729485.2 of Mus minutoides. Taxonomy (NCBI): domain Eukaryota; kingdom Metazoa; phylum Chordata; class Mammalia; order Rodentia; family Muridae; genus Mus; species Mus minutoides. The sequence goes on from LR749548.1 coordinate 716,529, forward strand.
GCAAACCCCTTCAGCTCCTTCAGTCCTTCCCCTAACTCCTCCATCTGTGTCCACCTGCTCAGTCCAAGGGTTGGCTGTGAGCATCAGCCTCTGTGTTTGTCAGGCTCTGGCAGAGCCTATCAGGAGACAGCTATATCAGGCTCCTATAGGCAAGCACTTCTTGGCATCCTCAATAGTGTCTGGGTTTGGTTTCTGTATATGGGATGGATCCCCAGGTGGGACAGTCTCTGGATGGTGGGTCTTTCCTTCACACTTTCCTTCCTGCTCCACACTTTGTCCCCATATTTCCTTTAAACAGGAGCAGCTCTGGGGTAAAATTATGAGAAGGGTGGGTGGCCTTACCTAACCTCTGGATATGGTTTCTACAGGTTCTCCTTCCCCTTTGTTGGGTATTTCAGCTAATCTCATCCCTGTTGGGTCCTGGGAGCCTCTTGCTTTCCTGGCATCTGGAACTTGGGGTGGCTAGCCCCAGTTCCCCTTCCCCCATTTCTACACACCTCTGTTCAAATTCCTGACCCTCTGTATACCATCCCTGTTTCCTCCCATACCTGATCCTGCCCCGCTAGAATATTTTACCCTGATCGTCTAACTGCAGTCACCTCAGGTCCTGTGGACTGGAGTTTTGCTGTAAGGACTTAGGATGAACACAGTTCAGCCACGCACATCTAAGCTCAAAGCCTCTATTCCTCTGCCTAGGGAGCTCAGAGCCCTGTCATGTGCTCTCTTCTCTGCCAAGACCACCCTTAGGGGCTTTGGCTTGCTTCTTGATCTCATGACCTCAAGTTTCAGGACATACTAGGTAAATGGATGGATGTCCCAGGTCGTCAAAAAGTCTGTTTTCAACAGTGAACATCTGTATTCCCAAAATATAAATCTGTTTTTTATTCTGTGTTATGATCTCAGTGAATCCAGTTATATATTCATCCACCCACCCACCTATCCATCTGAAAATATTTATTGAGTGCTATGTCTGAACTGTCTTTACATCCACAGAGCTCACAGTGAAATCGGAATGTCAGGGTTTAATGAAATAATTTCATGAACCAGTGGGATTTTTCATGTACAGCAAGCACTAGAATTTAAAGAAAGCAGCAGAAATTAAGAATGTGTGCCAGGGAAATATGGCCAGGTCACAGTGGAAAGAGACACTGCCCAGAGGATGTGACATAGGCCAGCAAGAAGAGATAAGGGTAGAGGACAGGGCCCAGAGGAGAGAAAGTGATGTTGATTCCATTGACAGAATGTATACAGGTTTGGGACCAGGAGAGGGTATTCTGAAAAGGGACAGCAGGAGCAGAGGGACCTAACTGCATCAGGCACTGTAAAAATTAAATAAGTAAGTAAGTAAATAAATAAATAAATAAATAGATAGATAAATAAATAAATAAATAAATAAATAGATAAATAAATAAATAAATAAGAAGTAAAAGGCTGTGCGTGTAGCTGTTTTAAAAGGTTTAAAAGGGTTTAGCTGTTTTAAAAGGGTTTTTTTTTAAGGTTTTAGCTGTTTTAAAGGGTTTTAATTGGTAGTTGATGGCACCAATTTTCATCTTGAATAGGAGATTACTCACTACCTTGTCCTCAAGCAAATAGAGTATGTTTTTAGTGTGAACCACCCTGTTACTATAACAGCCTGAGTGGCTTGTATCAAAGTAGTGGGCAGGTAGACACAGATGGATTTAAGTTTAAGATATGGGGAAATAAAACTATACAAAATTGTTGTAGCTCCACCGTGGTTCTTTTGAATAGCCTGCTCGAAGGTAGTAATAGCCAGAGCCAGAGAATACTCAGGAGCCTAGACCAAGGATTGCTGTGTGCTTGAGACACCCTGGAGGGCCCAGCAAGACTGAAATGCCATGGAATAGGGTCATCTAGAGAAGAGGTGTCACCTAGATATCGAATGCTGACAACAAGGTTTGAGCCACAAATACAATACTCCAAGGAACACAATCCTCCAAAGATCCCCAGCAAAAGATGTGACACCAAGAAGACAGTGACAGCTGTATCACAGGGATCGTGAGTAGCCCCCAAACAAATGTGACTGGTACTGTCTGCAAGGGACTAGAAGGAAGCTCTCTGCTGTGGTTAGCACCTGGGGGGCCATCTTGGCCACAGATACAAAAGGGCATGTTGACCTAGGAAGAAGAGTTGTTGAGTGTATTAGTTAACTTCTAATTGCTGTGATAAAACATCATAACCAAGGCAATGTATAGAAGAAACGGTTTATTTGGGCTTATGGTTCCAGGGGAATAAGAGTCCTTCGTGGCATAGAAGTGGCTGGAGCAGCAAACTGAGAGCTCACAGCTTGAACTGTAGGCAAGAAGCAAAAAGACCCAGCTGGATGTGATGGGAGTCTTTAAACTCTCAAAGCCCATCCTCAAATAAAGCCATACCTCCTAAACCTACCCAAAGAGCACCCAGGTCTCTGGGGAATACCTCCTCATCCAAACCACCACACTGAGCATGTACTAATAAACTAATAAACTAATAAACTGAAGGAGGGATGGGAAAGTAGAAAACTCTTTCAAGATCTGCAGCCTTGAAGCAGCACCAAGGAGGGCCTTCCAGCAGACATGGATGTGGGGCCAAGGGAGGACTTCCTCTACCACTCACTTGCTTTAGAGATTGGACTGTCATCTTGTGACTTTCTCCAGCTATTTTCCTGGGCTACAGAGCAATGCTATGACCTACCTCATACTCCGAGAAGATGGGGCATGCTCATGAGTAACTGCTCACTGCAGAGACTCTAAGACCCAGCCTTCTCACTTCCTCAGAGTATTCTGAGAACTAGGAGAACTCCATGGAGCTGTGGTTTATCCTAAAGCACTTGAACTCAGATAGTCTCCCTGGCTATCTTTCTGATTTCACGCCTCATGGAGAACAGCTTCCTAAACACCCCTTATCCTGGAAGCTCTGAGCAGCAGCTAGTCAATGCTACCTAGATAAAACTACACCCTCCTGACTTTCGTATTGTGGGAATTCAAAATAACAGCCATCACTATAGAGGACTGTGAGGCCACTTTCCCACCTGGAAGTCGCGTCTCTGTTGAGTGAGGTGTTAAGGCACACTATAGCTGTTTTTTGACCCTGAAATAGTCCCTTGATCTAAAAGTCCTTTCCCAGAAAACCCATTCTGTGACACTAGATTAGGTCCTCAGTCAGCACCGCTCTACTCTCCTTGTTTCCTGGGGTCTCAGCAGGCCTTCCCTGTATCAAGAAACTAGCAGAAGAAGGCTGAGCTTGGCCCTCCCTCGGCTCCCATCTTCCTTATCACAGAAACTATCCCTCCCCGCAGTCTCGGAGCATCACCCACGATCACAGAGCCACAGAGCATTTAAAATACAAATTGTGGCTGAAATGTGTGCCATCCTGGTACCTGCATACATTTTCTCCACACTCTCAATTATGCCACAAATTGAGAGCCTCCTGCAACCACATTCTGTCTCCACTCTTCTCATTTATTTTACATTAGCACAAGCGATTTTGATCCATAATGGCTGAAAAAAATGATTTTCTGGAATGTGCCAAAATGAAATGAAGAAAGATTATTAACCTGCATGATAAAATTCAAGCTTTATAACTAAAGGTGCCTTCAAGGAAGTACTCTGAGAGAGAAGGATAGAGTCATCAGCCAGCAATTAAGAATTGGTTAAAGTCCTCAAACAAGGAGAACAGTGTTCTGCACCTCAGCCTGAAAGTATTGAGCAACAATTATAAAAATTAATGCCACCTAAATAAAACTACAGCTTCACAACGTTTGAATTATTGGGATGCCAAGTCACTGCCACCATTAGAGAGGGCCATGAAAATTCACTTCTTTATTAAGCAAGGACTGGGTGTGTTGCAACTGCTTTTTAACATTTCCTGTCCAGCAACTTGGGGATGGCAGAAAGCCAAGATGTTCACACCTCCCAACAACCAAGATGCAGCTTAGATATGTAGGTAGCCAGTAAACATTGGCTAGATGGTTGAATGCATGGATAAATAAATGGATATATGAATAATCATATAAAGGGACATATGCATTCTAGTTGTCTTTCTGTTACTGTGACAAAAAACACTTGGACCAAAAGCAACTTAGAGAAGGAAAAATTTATTGGCTTACACATCCAGGCCATAGCCCATCACTGAGGAGAGTAAGGTCAGACACTCAAACAAAAGTTTGAAGCAAAAACTGCTGGATAGACACTGCTGGATGGTTTATGGGCTCATGTTTATCTAGCTTTCTTAAACAGCCCAGAACCACCTTCCCAGTGAATGGTGCTAGGGATGTGTTCCTCCTACAGCTAACAATCAAGACAATCTCTCACAAACATGACCTCAGGACAATCTGGGCTGGGCAATTTCTCACTTGAGGCTCCCTTCCTAGCTGACTCTAGGCTGTGTCTACTTGACAGCTAAAGCTAACCAGAACAGCATGTATGTAGATGACCTCTCACATTTTCAAGAGTGGCTGGTGAGGCAAACTAGCAATGGCTGCCCATGCTTCCCAACTGTGATTATCCCTAAAAGCTTCCGAAGGTGGTGCTCCACTTTTTAGGAAGGTGAGAGACACAGAACCTCGATGAGGAGAATTATGAGGCCACTACTATATGCTAACACTCAGCTAATTTCAGAGTCATACCTTGGATGGCCTCCCACCATAGTGCAACCCACATGAGGTAACTACTGATTGATTTCTTTTGTTCATTCACTCAACAAACCACTATTGTGTTTCAAAACCCGTTGTCTGCTGTGATGAAATTTAGCCATGCCTGAAGAGCTCCATCTTTACCTGTCCTTCTACTAATGAGCTTCCTCTCTCTCTCTCTCTCTCTCTCTCTCTCTCTCTCTCTCATTCTCCCTCCCCCCATACTTACTCTCTTTCAGGTTATTATCATCATCTGTCTTAGTCAGGATTTCTGTTCCTGCACAAACATCATGACCAAGAAGCACGTTGGGGAGGAAAGGGTTTATTCAGCGTACACTTCCACGTTGCTGTTCATCACTAAAGGAACTCACACAGGGCAGGAAGCAGGAGCTGATGCAGAGGCCATAAGGGGTGTCACTGGCTTGCTTCCCCTGCCTTGCTCAGCTTGCTTGCTTATAGAACCCAAAACTACCAGCCCAGGGATGGCATCACCCACAATGGGCTCTCCCCAGCTTGATCACTAATTGAAAAAAAAATGCCTTACAGCTGGATCTCATGGAGGCATTTGCTCAACTGAAGCTCCTTTCTCTGTGATAACTGCAGCTTGTGTCAAGTTGACACACAAAACCAGTCAGTACACCGTCTTACTGCCAGAATAATTTTTCCCCATGTGCTCTGTATCACTGGAACATCCTTAGTTCACTGGTACATTTCAAAATCTACTTTTCTCTAGGTATTTTAATAAATGTACAATAGTTATGAATATGTCCTCTAAGTATGTGGGGCTACTGTCTTTGCGCATCAGGTATGAAAATTGGAGGATGTATACTCACTTCGTAGTTGATACATACTAGCAGACAAGTGGAGGACTTAAACCTGTGACACTTTGATGCCATGGCTAAAGCTGAAATACCTTCTATTTGCCATCGGTAGGGTAAAAGAGAAGCCAGTTCACTAGTCAGTTGCTAAGCATAGGAGGAAACAACCAGACATAGACAATAATATCCAGCTTGGCCGTCTGTAAAGAGCACGTTAGTCTCGGAAGCCTGTCTTAATGCAGCCCTTTTAAATGAGACTGTCCCAGCAATGGACAGCTGTAACTGTCTTCTCGGTGCCAGACCTGCTGTCCTCTCTCTGGGCTACCAACCACTCCAGACTGCACGGGTGGCTCTGCTTCAGTTCATAGCACAGATCCCTCAGTCAAACCTCTTGTCCTAAGTTGCCCTCAATCTAGATCCTCCCCAAATTAGGTCAGAGTCCTCTATCATACCGGCGGGCATTTGGTCCAGGCCACCCCCGGCCGTGCTGACCTGATTTACTCACCTCCATGTGTCCCTTGGGGCTCCTTTCTACACAGCATCTCCCTTTACCACATCAAAATAGGCCATGCCTTGGGTTGGCTTATATTCCCCTCCTGCAGGCTTGGGTGCTCTTTGTCTGCCCATTAGCCCCTGATCTTTGAAAATTAAGATGATCTGGCACACGTTAACCAACTTAATAGCAATGGCCTGGACATGTTAACCAATTGCTTTAAAGTAATTCTTAAATGTGCACACAAAGAGCCCATCCTTAGAAGTTGTAGGTGACTCTTCATGAAGCCCCCTTCTACTCGAGGATGAAGAGGCATAAAAATGTAAGCTTCCAGTTTGGAGGATCCTACACATATTCACACACACATAGTCAGCCACTTCTGATCCAGTTAAAATAAAAACAGCAATTGCTGCTAGCAGGACTCATGCTCCACAGTTGGCTGCCTTAACTTATGTGGTTATCAAGCATACTATCCAGGCTCAGGAGAAGAGGGCCTGCAGAGAGAGGCAAGGAGAGACTCCTTGTTCTGCTTTGTTTCCTGTTGCTGTGATGAAACTCTAACCAGAAGCAGCCTGGGCTGAAGAGGGTTTACTTCATCGAACAGTGTACAGTCCATCACTGAGGAAAGTCGGGGAAGGAAGTCAAGGCAAAATGTTAGAGAAAGGGCCTGAAGCCGAAACCACAGAGGAATACTGCTTCCTCACCAGCTTTGTTAGTCTATCCAGGACCTGCTCATGGGAGGCACTGCCCACGGTAAGCTGAACCCTTTTCTCTCAATCAAGAAAATATTCCACAGTTTTATGTATGGGACAGTCTAGTGGAGGCAATTCCTCAGTTGATGGTCCCTCTTACCCATTGACTCTAGCTTGTGTCAAGCTGACAGAAAACTACGTGGTACACCCAGGAATCAGTATAGCCCTCCCTCAGCTATAGAATGAACCCAGCACACTGAATCCCTTCCAGTGACTTGAAGGTTCTGACCTCTGCTGACCCCCAGATGGTCTCTTTGAGAACCCGCTTCTCCCTCCTGTACCTCAGACATCACTTCTCTCTTCCTGTAAGAGGCCAATCTAAAATCCAATACCTCGTCTTCTCACACATTTTCAAGTTCTCCTCCCCCCCCCCCCCGTATCTCTTCTATCCTAAAAGTTGTATGTTCCAGAGAAAAAAAACAGCCCCATTATATGAATTAAGAAGGTGAGGCCCTGAAACGAGTAGTCTACACAGGTAGACTGTGTATACAAGAAAACTGAAGTCATCCTCACTAACTGCAAGTCACTCGGCTCAGAAATCCATCTCTCCAGAGATTCACATATCCATGCCCTGCCCTTTCCCCGACATTGGAGAGAATTAGGAAGCCCCAGTTGCAGGGGACAAGACTGAGGGATCCTCACTTAGGAGAATGGCAGTGGCACGTTTGGGTGGCTCTCCTCTCCTATTTACCTGCCCCCTGTTCCTTGAAAGACTGAGAGCATCTGCTATTGGGATAGCCAGTGCTCCAATGGGAGGGACACCTAATGGCTGTCATTGTTCTAAGACTTTAACTAAACCCATTCTCTTGGCCTTGGTTCATGTTCCAGAAGCTCCTGGAGCAGAGGAACTCTCCTGCCAACTGGTTAGAGTACTCCAGTCCCCTCCACTAGTTTAGACCTACCTTTGTTACACAGTGATTTCTCTGCTACTGGTAGTTGCTCTATCCTGCTGCCCTGGGCACTGGGTCGGCTATACCTACTTCCAGAAAAATGAAGTGACTCTGCCCCTTGGGTGTTTCGAGATATCTTATCTTCTTATCTTCACCAAACTGAGCCCCATATGGAATCAGGATACATATGGAAATGAGACCTTGACCCACACTGCTAAAATGTGCATCTCTGGTTACCTGTATGTTTGTGTGCTCAGAAGGGTCTACAGCTAGCTGGGGGCTTAGGGTTGGTATGCCCAAGATGAGAAAGGAGTTTGATTCTTTTAGTGCTGGGACGGCTCTGGGGAAGTCGTTATCACGCTCATGTCCCCATAGCAGACATGGAAGTGAGGATAGAGAAGACAGACTTTGGATCAGAACCAGGGGCTCCCCTTCACACACCATTGACACACTTTCTATGAGAGACTGAGACGTTAGCTCCTTAGATGGGCCCTCTGTTGTCAGGATGGCACAGACTGAACACTGAACCCAGACAAGACACTTCTGTAGCTCCGATACAGAGACATGGTCCTGCAGAACCTCCTTGCTGGGTGTCCTCCGGCAGTTAACATTTTCACTAATCACTTATTAACTAATGTGGCCCTGAATTTTTATACAGAAATGAGGGGAATGGCAGCCGTTCTTCTGCCTCTAGAGGTGAAATGAACTTTGTGTGCCATTATAACATGTGAACACCCACATTTGACCTGGAGCTTAAAGGTTCGGTAATGTCCACTTAGAGACCCTGATTTTCTAGTATGAGTTGATGTCCTGTGTAGCTGCTGTCATTCTCTGCATGCCTCAAAGAGGTGAGGCTCCTGCCAGCAGGGGAGGGGCAGGTCGAGGGCTGGTGAGAGCCACATTCCTAACTCAGAGCCCTGCCTTGCATCACATATGCCCCTGTGACATTTCCACAGCCTAGCTATATATGAGGATGCAAGGAAAGAATTCACCTCAACTGTGAATTGTCACTTACATACAAGGGACCAGTGTTTGAGCCTCTGGTGCTCCAGCCAAGGCTTTGCACATGCCTGCAGGCTACCATGCATGTGTGTAAGGGACTCAGATGATCTGAGTCCCTCCCTGTGTAAATGTGAATGTAGCCTGATAGATTCCAGCTCAGTACTTCAGAAAGAGATAGGCCACAAGGGTCGCAAGGTACCAGGATCACATGCTGAAGATATACATTTCACCGGGAACTAATATTTTCTTCCATCTCCTCTTTCAAGATTCCCCAAACAGAAATATTTCAGAAAGGAAATAAAAAATGGCAGTACACTTCCTTTACTGATGAACTGCAGCGCCCATGGGATTCCTGGAAACACACACTCACTGTGACAGCCGTTATCAAACCAGCTCTGGGCAGCAACTTCCTGAAATTTATTAGAAAAATAATTAGAAGCCCTGTGTGTCTGGGCTACAGCCACAGGGTCAGCAGTGTCCTCATCCTGTAAAGTCATGACCCTGCACGGTGGCTGACCCAGTGATCTGCCTAGACTCTTCATTAACTCTGAAGAGAATCAAAGTGCTAATGCCAAATGGCTTATCTAGAGAAGAAACTGCATCCAGGGCTATCTCTAGTAATCACTCCACAGGAACAGATGGACAGTACTCATGGAGCAGGCCCTGCCCCTACCTTAGTGGTCCCTGAAGGTTTGCTCCCAAGAGAAGGGTGGGGTCTGTCCAAGGAACTACTCCCAGGAGTTCCCATGCTGTGGTGCTTCTCCTGAGAAGACCTCTTTCTAGGGAAGATACATATAAGCACAAGCTGTCAGACCAGTCAGTACTGCCCAACTGGGATCTCAGTCAGAGAAGACAGCTTCCTCCCTGAGGAATACGAGAGGACAGCTGACCCCAGCTGTGCAGAGAGGAACTGCCCTGAAGAAGGTGACTTCTTTGTGACCCATTGTGGCTCAAGGGACAAACATCAGGGTTTCTGGAAAACTTGAGATTAATGCAGAACTCCAGCCTCCCTCCCTTTTCTCAGAACAGAGGAGAGTCTACACCTTGGTAGGGCCCCAGAGATGCCTGTGCATTGGAGCTTGGGGGAGCCTTGGACTGGAAGGTGTAGCTGCCTGATCGTGGGAGAGACTAGATTCTTGCAGGTCCATTTGCCCTTCGGTTTCTGTGTTCCTTTGTCCAGCATTTAGACAATATTGGTGCTGTTCTCTCTCTCTCTCTCTCTCTCTCTCTCTCTCTCTCTCTCTCTCTCTCTCTCTTTCTTTCTCTTTTTAAAAAATCAATGTCACCTTGATGGAAAGTTCACCCTGTACCACCCTGGATTCTGAGGGTGGTGTGGGAGGAGGCATCGTGTTCCCCTCTACTCGGGTATTTCTAGTGCCTCTGCTCTGAAATAGCTGAACTCCCTCTGTGCAAATTGCAGGTACCAAGCAGCAGCAAGCCTGGTGCTGGGCGGCCTTTCCTTCGCAGGCTTCAGCCTGTAGAGGGAGGAGGCTTTCAGTGGAGGGAAGAGGCGCTGCTCTTTGTCCTTGGAGGAGGAGGGTGGGTCTGAGCTACTGCCCCCTGTCAGCCTCCTTCTCCTGCTGTCTGGTCCACCAACTGGGGCAGGGCACTGTGCGGATAATGAATGAGCAGCCTGAGGCCATTTGGGGCTAAGCTGGAGGAGAACTGTGCCCAGACCAACAGGGACAGCCTTTCTTCTTAGAAGAAGGGCCTGAGGCATTCCTGTAGCTACCTTCACAGACTTTGCTTTATCAGCCCCACAAGCCGACAGGCTCAATCTCATAGCTGCCATCCTGAAGGCACGCTGTCCCTCAAAAGCCAGCTCTGTGGCCCACCCCACCCCCACGCCCACAGACACACACCCTGTCTGAGGCAGTGTGCTTATGGGGAGCACAGCCTAGCTGCTAGTGTCTGCCTCTGCAGGGGCTGTGGCCACAAAGCCAGCCAGCCTGACCTTGGGAGTCACTGAGACCCGGATTTGAGTCCTGCCTCTCAGATGTGTTATTCGACCTCTCATGTATGTGCCTTTGGGGTTTCCCCTTCTGCTTGTTCTTTGTTGTTTTGTCTCACCTATTTTATTTAATTAAAAAAAAAGATAAATGAAAGCTGGAAGTGAGGGATGGGGAGACACTAAGCAAAGGTGAGGACCCGAGTTCAGGTCCCCAGACTCGGTAGAGCTGGATAGGAAAACAATAGCAATCCCCGAAGTCCAATCAATCACAGATGAGAGGCAGGAAAAAGGATCTTAGGAAGTAGCCCTGAGCACTAGGAGAGCTTGTCTCAAAGTGAGAGGTAAAGACTTGAAGCTGACCCCTGTAAACACGCTGTGGCCAGCCATGCACACACATGCACACACACATACACACATATAGATACACAGTCACAGACACACACATGCAGACACACACATACACAGACAAGCACTTGCACAAACACATGCAGCTACACACAGAGAGACATACACACAGACACACATACACAGACAAACACACACACACACATATACAGACAGACACACACAGAGACACACATACACAGACAGACACACACAGAGACCACATACAGAGACAAACACACAGAGAGAGACATACACAGACACACACATATACAGACAGACACACACAGAGACACACACAGAGACAAACACACACAGAGACATACATAAACACACACAGACACAGACACATATACAAACACATATAGAGACATACACAGAGACATATACACATACACACACAAGAACACACACATATGCACACATATAAATACACACCATGATTTCTTTTTTTAAAAAGTCAGGTGCTGTTCCACAGCTTCTTAGTCATAGGAGTGGGAATGTGGAGGCAAGTGAGGCTGGAGTTCAAAGTCATCCTTAGTCAGATGCCCCCATGGCTAATCTCTTATTTAGACTTGCCTTGGCCAAGAAGACACCAACAGCACAAAGTCAAAGAACCATAGGATTGTGGAGGCCAGTTAAGGGAGTGTAGGAGTGTGCATATGCGTGTGCATGTGTGTGTGTGTGTGTGTGTGTGTGTGTGTGTGTGTGTGTGTGAGAGTGTGTGAGTGTGTTACTGCCTTCCTGGCAGGATTGTAGAAGGACTGGGGTGTGTGACAGCATAGCATAGCCGGGCTCTCCCGTTCAAGAAGACTCGGGTCCATCCAGCAGGACCCCTCAGGGTCCTATCATTAATATATGATTTTAACCTAACCTGCTTGCCTGAAAAGTCTAAAACTCCCACTGAGAATAAGAAAACAGAGATGCTGATATTTTAATGTTCTCCTGGAATTTCCAATGAACGAATAAATGAGATTAGCAATCAATCCTCAGGAATGGAGGAATGATACAGAGGAGAGAGTCTCCTGGGGTTCCACAGCCTAGAGACACCCTACACCTCCCTATGACACTGCTTTGACAGCAAGGGAAACTGCCTCTACAACCCCTCACCAGGGGCCGACATGTGTCCTGGACACCGGCAATTCCTGCCATAAACTGCAGATCCCATTACCCTGTTAGACTGAAAAATGACAGAGTACTAAATATGCATTCCTAATGAGCCCTTCTCAAGTACACACATACCCATACACGCCAGCACACAGACTTGGGGTTTATATCACCTGCTCAGTAGTACATGTGTGCCAAGTAGATGTTCTTCATAAGCTTTAACTTTCAACTTCACAGAACCTAGAGTCACCTGAAGGAAGAGCTTCAACTGAGGAATTTCCTGCATCAAACTGACCTGTGGGCATGTCTTGGGGTGGGGGAGGTAGGGGTGTTGTCTTGATTATTCATTGACAAATGAGAGGGCCAAGCTCATTGAGTGGTGTCACTGCACTCCCTGGGAGGGTGGCCCTGGGCTGGATAAGAAAACTAGCAGACCATGATGAGCCCGAAAGCAGACTAGCAAGCCGTGTTCTTCCACTGATTGCTGCTTCAAGCCGCTGCTTGAGTTCCTGCCCTGACTTCCTGCAGTGATGGACTGTGACCCGGAAGTGTGAGCCGAATGAATGAATCCTTTCCTCCTCCTGAGTTGCTTTTGGTCAAGGCAGCAGGGAGGAACTAGAACAATAGAAGACAGGCTTTGACCCCTACATGAGCAACTTGTCGGTTGAGAAATTACTATTTCTAGCGGGATCAAGGGGTGAGGGAGCCGCGGGGGGGGGGGGGGTGACCCACGGACTCAGGCTGTGACAGGGGTGTCTCAGAAGGTGAGGAAGATCGAGAGATGAGTTAGGGGGAGAGGAGAGGTGTTCTAGGATCTGTAGGCATGGCGCGGAGATAGCCTGCCTGCCGTGAAATCTTGATTTATGGCAAAATGCAATCTTAGAAGATAAATGCACGGGCTGAAACCTGCCATTTCAGGTTATATAAGAAAGAAGTGAACAGGTCCATTCTCTGTTGGCTAAATCTACACTCACCTGGCCACCTCTTCCTCTGCCTTTTAGAGGTATTCTCTTCTCCCTCCCTCCTTCGCTGTCTCCATCCACCCTGAGGGGTGCCTCACTCCTCCAAATGCCAGTCACCTTCTCTGCCCTGCCTCTCTTAGCCCCAGCTTTCTACTGGTGCAGGGAGAGGATTGATGGCCAGGGTGAGCACCCCCTCTGCTTCCCAGTCGCCAGCTCGTCCTGCTCATAGCTTCTTTATGTGGGGCTGTTAGCTCTGCTCTGCTGACTTGGGAGGGCACATATTTTTAATCTCTCTTATTTTTAATGCCATCTTTCATCCCTGGGCTTCTGGCTGCAACCACATTGCGACCTCAGAATACCAACATCAGGGAAGCCACCGCCACTTGTCACCCCACACAGATCGCCTGGGGCTCTGAAATTAAAAAGCAGAGCGAGGGAGGGAAACACAGTCTACTGCAGGGAAGGCTGGCCTGTGAATGGATGCTACTCCTCCTCACAGCAGCAATGAGAGCTTTAAGGGGTGTGGGGGAGGGGGAGAGCCCCAAGCAAATAAGGTCAGTGTTCATGCGTGTGCTTAAGCTGCTCTCAGCCAAGTCAGGCTAGACACATCCATGGAGAAGAGGGAGATAACAGAGCACTGGTCATGGAAGGGAGGGGGACCAGTGAGTAGGACATCCCATCCGGGAAGGTAACATTAGTGTGTGTGCAGCCTGGGTAGCCTGTGTCAGTGGACCAGAGAGGGCAGTACTCAGCACCTCCCTGGAACTATAAGATGCCTCGCCTTTGTTTCCTGTGTTCATAACCCATCCCCTCTCTGCTCCCCTTTGGGACTTAATTCCTCTCACCTCTAGCTCTTCTGTGATTCGTGTGTGAAGAAGAGTGAACTCTGCCTAAAGGCTCTAGGTTTGCAATAGGAGTGGCTCCGCCCATGGCTCACACCTTGGCACACACTGATGTGCTCACACTCACTACCCCAGCCTCACTAGCATTCTGTGAGCCAGATTTCCAGGGACTTGCTGGGCCCATTTTGTAGATGAAAACAAGGGCCCAGGGCAGCCCAGAGATGTATGTCCTGTGGGCAGATCAGCTTGGGGGGGGGGGGGCATCTCATTCCCACCCCAGAACCTCCTTGCTTCCTGCAGTACCAGCCCATGTAAGGGGCACACTGGGGACACCTAACCCTGCAAATCCAACTCCTTACTTTCTAGAGGATCCCATTCTCTCTTCTCCAAACATGCAAAGATAGAGGGACATTTACTGTTTGGTACTCTAACACAGGTAATGCCTGAAAATGCATGATGACATCTCAGTCTGCAGTCTCCTGTCGTGCAGGAGAGAGATGTTGGCCATAGCTGCCCTGGATATGAAAGATGGCTCGTCCTAAGGGCAAAAGGAGGTGGCCTATTTGGACAGAGTTCAAACAGAATTCTGCTTTCTGCTAAAACTTCCAATGCCCCTCTGGCTGAAGATTATTTTTCTTCCACCCATTACAATATCTTTCAAAGGTGGGGTCTTCTGGGGAGGAGGAAACTCAAGAAGTAGCTAAACCCTGGGCCATATCTTCTGAAGGTTGGAAGAGGACTTCCAAGAAGGGCATCAAGAAACGCAGCAAACAGCGGGACTAGGACGGAGCAACTCGTCCATACTGAAGCCTGTCTAAGTCCTAAGCACCCCCCTCCCACAATGCTCTGCTGAAGATGGTTGTGTTTGCCAGCATTTGTTGATCTTCTTTTAGCCCATGACGACATCTACCAGCCATGAGTACGTCTACAAGATATCTCTAGGTCAGATCTTTCCAGAAAGCAGGCTGCTGAGTACAACGTCACTATGTGGCTCTACCCACCTGGTGATTACCACACTAATAACAGAAACCTGCAGGCAGACAAGCAGAGGACTTGCTAATTTACCTCAGAAGCCTTCTTGGATTGCTCCAATCTGCCAGCATCTGAAACTGAATGGCTAGATCCCCCTACATCCCTTTGCAAGAGCTTGTTGGCATGACTTGCTTTTTGTTTTTCTAGGCTAGCACTACAAATAGATGAAGGATGGAATGACTTTGTTTGTTTGTTTGTTTGTTTGTTTGTTTTAAAGCTTTCAAAATGTCCTCATATTTAAGTCATAGATGAACATTTTGTGAGCGTATTTCATCAGCGAGTTCTGGGCTGCAGACAGCTCAGTGTGCCCCCGTGGTAACACCTTATTGCTCCCATCCAAGGCCATGCTTACGGCTCCATTTCTTCTTGATGTGTATTCAGCTTCATGAGCCTTCTTTGTCTCCTGCTTTTTGAGTGGTATTTTGCAAGTGGTATTATGGTCTTAATTTTCTTTTTCTTTTTCTCTTCTTTCTTTCTTTAATGGTGCTAAGGATCTGATCCAAGACATCATATATGCTAGGTCAGCATTTCACCACTGAGCTGAGCCCCCATGCAAGCTCTGCTTGCATGATTCATTGTATCTCTAGTCTCTGATGGCTGTTTGCTAAGTCTTCACCCTCTGAAGGGCAGACACTTTCCCCTGCATGAACACTCCTTCCATGGTCCTTCATGATTTATCTGCTCCTCTCCTTGTCACTCCGCCTTGGCAGCCTCTTCTTTCCCTCCAAGTACTCACTAGTCAGATGTCACTCATAAGACACTGATATGAATGTCGGGCGTGGTGGCGTACGCCTTTAATCCCAGCACTCGGGAGGCAGAGGCAGGCAGATTTCTGAGTTTGAGGCCAGCCTGGTCTACAAAGTGAGTTCCAGGACAGCCAGGGCTATACAGAGAAACCCTGTCTCGAAAAACCAAAAAAAAAAAAAAAAAAAAAAAAGACACTGATATGAGTAATTTAGAATCACCCAGGAGATACATTTCAGGGTGTACACTGCCTGAGTTTTCAGAGAACTCTAACAGAAGAGGGACACCTGCCTTCAGTATGGGTGGCAGCATCTGAAGGCCTGTGGCTGGCTGCAGAATGAGTAACTAGGGGGAGGAGGGAGCCAGCCAAGCACCAGAATCCTTTGTTCTCTGCTTCCTGGTCTCCCTAGACGTGCCCCTGCTGATGCTCCTTGAACCATGAGGAGAAAACAACTTTACTAAGGTGTTTGCTCACTAATGCAGTTGTCTTTGTATCAATGAAGCCATCAATGATATCTACAGAATATGAAGTACCTAGCACATTGCCTCTTCTGTGAAATTTTTCAAGTACATTTTTATTAATTCCTTGAGAATTTCATACAATGTTATTGATCATATTTATACCCTGACTCCTCCCAGATCCACTCCCACCTTCTCAACCCCTCCAAACATTCTGTCAATTTATTGATTGATTTGATTTGATTTACACACAGGGTTTCTCTGTATAAACTGCCTTGACTGTCCTGGAAGTCAATTTGTAGACCAGGCTGGCCTCGAACTCTCAGAGATCCATCTGCCTCTGCCTCCCCAGTGCTGAGATTAAAGGTGTGTGCCACCATAGCCCAGCTCCTTTAATTAAAAACAACAACAACAACAACAAGAAAACACATGTAATCCAATGTGTACCATCTGTATGCTTCTAGATCTGGGGATTTCCACTGGAGCACAAGAGACACACACCCTTAAGAAGCTCTCCCTCTTCAGAACCCACCAACTGTCAATAGCACCGGGTTAGGGGAGGAAGGAAGGTATCCAGATTGGAACGCCACCTGGCTTTATCTTCTGCAGGTCTTGTGCAGGCAACCACATTTGCTATTCGCTCATGAATCTAACAGCCCTGCTTCATCCAGAAGACACTGTGTCAGCCTCCTGCTCCTCCCTGCATTCTGGCTCCTACAGCCCTTCTTTTCCCTCTTCCAAGACAGTCTCTGAGCTTCAGGTGGGGTGTGATGTAGGTATCCCTTTAGAGGCTTAGCGCTCCTCTGACACTCATTCTCTGACCTCTGATTAGTTGTAAGTTTCTGTGTGAACTTTGTCATCCGCTGCACAAAGAAATTTCTCAGATAAGGTCTTAGAAAGTAGAAATTAGAGTCAAACAGAAAGCAGTTGGTCACCCCTCCCCCAACATTCCTATTCCTATTGCATCTATGAGTATATCCCAATAGAATACTCCTTATTGCAATTTGCAAGTAAGACTGTTGCTGATTGGTCTCCCTGTATAGGACCTTCTCAGACTGTGAAAGTTAGCCATCAGGCAGGGAGCTCCCTAGTCAGTACTGACTTGATCTTTCCAGGTCCAGTGACCAAAGTGTACGGAGTCTTCAGCAATAGGTTCTGGTGGCAACCAAGAACAGTTGCAACAGTGACTGTTTCAGTGGTCTCCAGGACACCCTTGCCAACAACATATGGGAGATCTCCCACCCTGCCATTTGGTTGTATTTGGCAACCTATGGCTGTTAGGGAGAATGCTATCCTTGTGCAGGGTAGCCCCAGTTAAGCTCCTTTATATGAACATGAACATATACATATACAAATATATATGCACATAAGAAGTTCACAAGGTAGTATGACTTTTGAGAAAAGGATCATCAATACTTCGAGAACCATGCTTCCTAAAATGTCTTAGCCACAGCCTCAAATCCAGTGAATGATGTTCAAGCACCACCAGGAAGCCCAGAGCTTCTTCCAGAGCCCTGTCCCTGTGATAGCAGCTGGATAGCCCCATTTTGTAAGCACTTGATTCACCGAACCCTCTTCTTCCCTGGCTCAGGCTTGAAAGAAGTTATGTTGAGGGCCACTAACACAAAGGAAAATGGGTTGTTGGTCATCATCCACAGTGTCACAGCTGGGAGGTTGTTTCCTGCTCCCCACATTAGCTGAAACACTCATTACCTAATGATGCTGTGGTGTGGTGTGTACCCACTGCTTACAGAAGCAAGTGCATCTGGCTGCTCTGGCAGCCTGGGCTTACTGTCTACAGATTCCCATCACTGGAGTATGTAGTCTCCATGTGAAGCCTTTGGCCTGTTTGCAGTGCTCTCTATTCAAGAATGCACACTCTTCCCTATTAGTTACTTTCAAAGAGCTGCAGAGTGACACACACACACACACACACACACACACACACACACACACACGCGCGCTCTGTGCTGCCTTTAGTCCTGAGAAGACATGAAGCTAGAAGAAGATGGGAAAACCGTCATCATCCAGCCTTGTC
This sequence comes from Mus minutoides, assembly GCA_902729485.2. Lineage (NCBI taxonomy): Eukaryota > Metazoa > Chordata > Mammalia > Rodentia > Muridae > Mus > Mus minutoides. The sequence goes on from LR749548.1 coordinate 734,633, forward strand.
ACTTTCCACCCTTTCTCCACTGTTGGGTTTCGAGGTAGAGAGCATGGCTCTGGCAACTGCTGAGTGCATAGTTTAACTCACAGGGACTTAGCCTGCAGTGAGAGAGTGTGAAGTCAGGGGCCACCCGTGCACTTCCTACAGCCCAGGCTCCAAAACATTACTACTATACTGTCACTGCACGCAGGAACCTTGGTGCAAACACTCTCACCAGGTTTGGCCTCTTCTGAGTCTCTTTCTGCTTTGTGTGCCAGAATAGGCCCAGTGGAGCAAAGCCCCAGGCTAGGGTAAGCTCAACAGTGTTGCCATGGGACTTACCCCAGGTCTTCTGCAGTTCAAGTCCTGCAAACATCAAGGTCTTGAAGCTTTCTTGACTTACAGTGATTGCCATCAGATAGAGTTGCTTGTGTTCTTAAACAGAATGAAGCCTTTTCAGTGAAAAACAGTGGCAATGGCTGGAGCCATTGCTTAGGGAGTCCTGTGGACAGAAGTGTTGTATATCTGTGGCTTCTATCCCATGGAGTCAAGGCCTGAGGCCTCTAGCCAAGAGCTGAGGCTCACAGGTACCCGCTCCAGGAATGGGCAAGGCACATGTGCAGGGTGGCTGAGATCATGAACTCACAGACATTGACTATGACTGGCCTGCTTGTCTTCTTCAATCCACAATTAGAACAATTTAAGACAAGTCAAATGACAATAGGTGCCAAACTCCAACCAAGGACCTCATAACAGGCTGTGCCCACCATGAAACCTCCAGTCTTCCTCCACCTGACAGGGCATGGAAGTGAGAGAGGTCTGCTGAAGAAATCAGGAGGATATGGTCTTCCTCTCATGCTACTCGAAGTGAATGGAAGACACTGACCACATGCAAGGACCCATGAGGATGGAGGGAGTGCTTCACAGCTGTGGAGTCTGCCGGGCCTATTCTGGGATACAAAGCAGAAATATACTCAGAGAAGGAATATGGTAAACCCTGGCCCATAATGAGGATGTAGGTGCCCTTGACTTCCCACAGTGGGACCCAGAAGTCCTTCGTCACCAGTGTGGGTTGTGGTCGATGCAGGAGTGTGCATGAGACCTTCCTTTTATGAAATAGGACAATTGGTATCCATAGCTTCCTCCCTGTAATCTTTTTTTTTTTTTTTTTTTTTTTTTTTTTCCGAGACAGAGTTTCTCTGATAGCCCTGGCTGTCCTGGAACTCACTTTGTAGACCAGGCTGGCCTCAAACTCAGAAATCCGCCTGCCTCTGCCTCCCAAGTGCTGGGATTAAAGGTGTGTGCCACCACATCCAGTAGTCCACTTAACACTAAAGTGTAGGAGCAAGCCCAGGGTGAGGTGTCTTTTATCAGAGTGGCTGGGCTATCGGCAGATGAAGAGAAGAGGGAAAGCCCCTGGGGATGAAGATAGGACAGGAAGAGGGGTGAGGAGGAGGCATTTCTTGACTATGAATTAGGACAGGAACTTTTACTTGGGCCAGCTCAGTTTGTGGAAGAGAGACCAGCTCACACCTTATCATGTCCACCTCTAAGCTTCCCAAGGACTGCCCTTGCTAGACACTCCTCCCAACCCTTCTTTCCTTGGGTGTCTTGATGAACACATTTCTTCCTTTTCACTGCCATTAAAGACGGACCCTGGGAGGAAGGAGAGATAGGATGCCAGCTCTGCCCCGGGATGCTAATGACACCAGCTGCACCGGTTCTTGGAATCTTCTTGCAGAGGAGTAACGCTCACCCCTGCCGTCTGGCTGCTTGCAGAAGGGGTCAGCCTGGCTCCTGTCCCAGCCTTCCCAAGCAGAGAAGATAAACTAGCTAACATGAGCAGGCCAGCCACAGGCCCTGCAGCTCCCCAGAGAAGGTCAGGATGGAATGAAAAGCCATTTCTATTCAGTCCTGTGTGGGGCAGCCAGGTAATGCTTCTTTCCATGGGCAAGTGGCCACATAGAGCCTGCATATGGCAGCACACAGTGAATCCCAAGAGCCTGCACACATGTATGAATATGAATGTGTGTGTGTGTGTGTGTGTGTATGTGTGTGTGTGATGTGTGTGTCCATTTATGTGTGCATGTGTGTAAGCATGTGTCTGTGTGTAAGAGAGACAGAGAGAGGGAGACTGACAGCGCCATATGGAAGGAGCCTGAGCACAAGGAGAGTATAAGGTCACTGCAGGAAAGTGTCCTTGGAGTCACATTATCCAGGACCCACTTTGCAACCTGCTCAAGCCTGGCACAGACACAAATAGCCACATGGCAGCCACAGCTGCTGAAGAAGGGAGCGGCTGGCTTACTAGTGGGAGCTGGCTGCCCACTCCTTAGCTCAGAATTGCTTGGCTACCTCCTCTGGCCACTGATCCAACTTGGGAGGGACCTGGATGTCTTCGGAGCAGACTAACCACCTAATTCATTTTGCATATGTTCCTTTTGGCTGGTACTGCCACCAACTGGTCCCTAAATCAACCTGGTCTGATGTGGAGGTGGAGTGCACCAAGGTCGCCTGCACATGTTAGCAGTTTGCTGATTGGGTGACCTGGCTAGCTCTTCATCTAGAGAGACAGTAGACGTTGTCAAAGTCACACGTTGCCCCACCCCGCCCTGCATGGAGCAAGTGGCTGGATCTTCAGGTATAATCGCTTCCTGTCAGTGACTTCAGCTTGTCAGGCAGTGGAGGAGACAGTAGGAGAAATCACGGTAATTGGTGCAGTGACTCCAGCATGCCTTAGCTCTCCAAGAGCTTGTTACCTACTTTTAATTAGGGTTCTGGAAACAAGGGCTGATTTTATTCACAAGAAGCCAACAGCCAGCCTTGCAGTAACTATGAAAGGACAGTTGATATCAGGCAGCAGGTAGAAACCCATGGCACTTGGGA